>JARFTM010000015.1:110000-327614 GCA_030278935.1 Trichoderma polysporum
TTCGTGACACTCTAGCGGACTTTGTCTATAGGACTACGGACGGTGGCAAACTGGACTCCAGCGCTTTCACTCCAACACCTATTAACAAGCTCCATGACGCTGTCATGCTAGACTTAAAATCATCAAGTCTTAGAGATCACATAGATCTGCTCAACTACAAAGATCATCTCAACATGTCATGCTCTGCAGCAGCCGATTTTACGTCAACGCATCCGCTCGAATATCAAGTCCTGGTAGCACATCTTACTCTCTTCTTCTTCCATGCCGACGATTTACTCGACAGCAAGCCCGACGCATTACGGTACCTGCAACGAAATGTCGCCACAGGCCAACCTCTCGGTGATCCACTCCTCGAGTGGTACATCCATGAGATAATACCAAGAATGTGGCAGACTTTCCACCCTCTCGTCGCAAACATGTGTGTGACGGCCTGCTACGACTTCGTCAATGGTTGTGGTATCGAGTCGTTAACCAGTGGCCAAGACGTAATACCCCTGGCACCCAGATACCCGGACTGGCTACGTACCAAGACAGGGCTATCGCCTATGTACAGCATGTTAGTGCTAGAATGTGCCACAGATCGGCAACTTCCCAAGGGTGGAATTGAGAAATACGTACACGTAATCCCGGATTTCGTTGTCTTTTGCAATGCTGTGAATGACGTACTCTCCTTTTATAAGGAGATGTTAGCTGAAGAGACGGGCAACTACATTGACCAGCGAGCCCAGAGTGAACAAGTCGATATCCTCACAGCCCTGCAAAAGGTATCAAACGAGGGCATAGAAGCCGGCGAGCGCGTGCTTGCCGGCCTTGTCAACGCACCCGAGCCTCGCGCCAACTTTAGTGCATTCGCTAAGGGTATGGTTCATTTCCATACTGCGATTAAACGCTACCAATTGCAGGCGTTGTATGAGATGGTTTAAAATAGTCAACATCAAATAAACTGCCGTTGTTACCGGAATTTCTCTGTCGAGAGAAAATTATACGCTAGCGCCTAGAACAGAGTTACCATAAGACGAAAAAGAATTGTGAGGAGCATGAGGAGGTATTATATACGAGGAAGGGAGTCTCCCAGAGGCTCAAACAAGCGAACAGAATAATGAAGAGTTATTTGACTACATATAAACTGGATCCCGGTTCCATTGGTAGTGTTCTATGAAAGTGAATTCTTGGCTGCGTTAATCATTTAGGTCTCTCTATATCATCAAAATGAGAGCTTCGGCGTTGGATGGCGCGAGCGTAGCTGGAGAGTCGTGAAATGCGGAGCGCGCTGCAAATTGCGTGATACTCGGATATCAGGTAGGCATTCGTAGCCGAAATACTATTTATGAAAGAATTATGTAGTACAGATATGCTGTGTGTCGAGTTTAGGAACTGTTCTGTAATGGTTCAGCACCACGGGCGCTCATCTTACCGGCAAGTCGAAGTGTCGCTGCGAGGCGTGGTAGAGTGGAGTTCACTTGGTGGCACCACTTACATAACTACGATATCTAGTCTCAATGTTTCCTTTCCTTCAGGTGCGGCTGAACTTTTGTTTCGTATTATTGAACAAAAGCCTTGCTGAACTTGCGCGCTTCCTTCCACAATAGGCAATTCTATATCCCACGAAAGTGGTGCGGCTGAGCAACGCGTGGGGGCATCTTAATGCGAATGCTAGCATAGTTGGGGCATGGGTGCCCCATACTGCTACTCCAAGTCCTAGTATGATCTTGGCGGTATCTGATTGGCTTTTACTCCCAACATTTTATATACACTTCGGGATTAACGTTGCCGCTCAAGGGTGCTTCCGCGGAGTTAGAACTGCTAGTGTGAACGGAAACCATAGTTTCGGGAATGACTATAAAGTACCCCATAGTCTACTACTTTATTATTACGTCGTATTGAACTAAATGAGATAAGCTTGCGATCATCTGGATTCAGCCAGAGCTAAGATTGCTGCCATCTGATGGACTGTTTCTTTTTGGCACGCGCGACGTCACCCAGTCTGGGTCAAGCAATATTTCTCCCTGCCTAACAAGTCATAGGATTTGATGAGTTCGGCGACCATGACGCCACTGCACGAGGCTACACAATGTTGGATGCTGTTACTGTGCCCAGGATGCCCCTGTATCTAGGCGCTTATTACTGAATTTGTCAGCAAAAAGAAAACAATACCAGGGGACAACGGCTCAGCTCTTCATCAACTTCATGCTCAGCCGGAAAACGGCAATATTATCATTTCTTGGCTGCAAAAGGTGTGACATCCATCTCAAAGATCTTGGCTAATGTGAAATAGATTTGGGATCTCTCCCGCCAAACACCCCTGATCTTAGAGGCTTTGCTGGGAGATTGGGAGATTTGTGCGGAAGGACTACAGCTCAGATCCTAGCTTTTGTGTGGTGGGTACATGTAGTATTAGTAGGTCGCGTCTTTGCGTATCCTCAGCCCCGGCACCTGACAATATGGATACAAGTACTCATCATCAACATGTTTAATTTTGCTCTTTTTCTCCCCAAATCGTACAGCAGAAAGAGTCAGATAAGGCCTTGTTTAACTTGACCAGCTTCTTAGACTTAAGTCTCATTCGTAAGACTGAGGTGGCTAATACTACGAGGCGACATTGACTCGGCGACCATTGTTATCGTTCACGCTATGCCAATAAGGCTTTGCCACACTGCAGTGGAGACTGGCGATGTCTCAGCCTTCTTTCTTTTTATAAGCCCATAATGTCCTTTATAGTGTGGTGCCAAGAAAGACGCAACGCGGCTCGGGGTATGTCCGAGCGAGAGGAAAGTCCACTGTGGCCTACATATTCTCAGCCTGAATTATGCAAGGTAAGTAGGGTGCTTGCACTATTAACCATTTATCACCTTTTAAGACATCTTTGAGATATACGTGCTATGGGCTATGTCCTAGTACTAGTAGGGGTATATGCGGAATTATTTCTTACAAATGGATAAATAGTAGGCTTAAAAAACGTTCGTCTCTATGCTGGTGATGATACCGTAGTGTGACTGAATTAAAAGTTGCCAGGGGTACACGTACTTACCTGGATTTCACCGTTCAGGAAAGCCAAGATGGCGCTTTGCATGGCTGCAGCTGAGGCCAGGGGTCATTAATGGTCATCCAGTGGCCGGCCACACCATCTCTTAAGCCTCACTTCATTGCTGTATGGGTCCCTTACTTGAAGGCTGACCATTTCATAATACGGTGGGATAAATTGTTAGCTATGCCTGAATTAATATATGCAGGTCTCAGTTCGCTCCGACTTTATTACTGTCTGTATTACTAGTATTACTAATACCCCATTAGATGCAGATATATAATATTAAACAGATCATGGTATATCAACCACCCGACGGCTTGGACCTCCTTAAAAGAGCGCAGTGTAAAGCCAACTGCTGCGAGAAAAAAAATTCAACCCTCTCAAAATTTACGCTTCCTCTCTTGTTTTTTTCTTTGTCCAATTTGAACTTGTCACCCATTTTAGTTCCTTCAGAAACAACTCTTTAGAAATCTTAGTAGCGAAAACGGACTATTCAAACTTTTAGTCGAATATTTGAGACCGAAAAGTTCTTTGCGACGGCTGAATTATCTTCGGTAGTTGTGCCCTTGTTGGCTTTAATTCAGAAAGAAATCTGCTTCCCATGGCTACTGGTATGTTACATTTATCTGTTTATCGTATTCCAAACAATTAACCAGTTTTCGTGCAGCAAAAAAGCCGGCAGAGGCTATGCAAAACCTGGTAGAGGCTGCGCAAAACCTGGTAGAGGCTACGAAAAACGCGGTAGAGGCTACGCAAAACCCAGTAGAGGCTACGAAAACCCCAAATGTTATGATCCCGAACGCAACGTCAACAACGTCAATCCCCTTAGGTGCTCGAGAAAAAGCTTGTCGTCGATCAACCTATGCTTCTTTTGGGAAAGATGGCGTTACCGCCACAGTTAATGCTCATGGACATTTACTCCAAATAACCCGATATTTCGGAAACAAGCCATCCGGATTCTTCTGTGTTGACCTAGACGATATTTCCGATCCATATTGCGTTACACAACGTATGGAGGATCTACAAAGCCGTGTTGCAGACCCTCATAAAGGAATGCGACTTCGCGTTGGAGAATCTGATGCGGAAGAAGCAAAAGATGAAATACCCAAAATGCAGTTCCTTAACAACCGTTGGCCGAAATTTATTAAAAGAATTCCACGATTCAATCTTGAAATCCAATACTTCGTTTTCCAAAACACCGTGTATCAGACATACATATTTACTTCTAAAGATACATCGTCAGCTCCCTCAGATTTTCCACCAATGCTTATTAACGCCGAGTTACTCATTCGAGATCTTAATTTTTTGAAAAGAAGTACCTGGAATACTCAGAAACTATCTCACGATTTTGATTCGCGCCGCGCACCAAATGAGATGCATTGCATAACCAGGGTGTACAAAACTGAGACAGGACAAAACGACTTCGACACTGTCGCTTTGGCCATATGGCCGTTCATAGACGGCCGTCGTCAAAAAGTTCGTCTCTCTGGAGTTGGACCTGACTACATAATAACTCCTGACATCGAGGCATCAACCAACTTTTCCCAGAATAAGACGATGACAGTAACATTAGCTTATACTCTGACTTTAGCTTTATCATCTGCACTGGAGTATATATTACCACCTGATTCCCCCATGAAATTTTTGAAAGAGTTAAAAGAATCCAAATGCATACCTACAAGACCACTTTTTCTCGGTGATAAGCACCTTGAATTTACATTAATGAGACATTTAGAACACATATTATCCGTCTGCAGTATCCCTGTTGGAGATAATTCAGATAACGAGGTCAAGCCCATTGCCCTCACATGTGGAGATATGGCTGGTCATAGAGTTGCAAACGACGCAAGCTTGTAAGTCCAACATCATCGTCTAATGCTACTTTTGATGCTTTGATGCTGATAAATGAAGCTCTGCTTTTCGATTTTTGCTTCTAGCATTTCAGCACTTTGATGGTGCACAATTCGACGCAAACCATTCCTGTAATGTACAGAATAGTTCTTGCGGCATTTTCGAATGTCAGATGCGTTCCCGGATTTGGAAAACATGCCAAGGGCATTTAAAATGGATAACTGACAAGATGGAGATAACCGAAGGCGGTCATTCTCACCACTGGGCTAGTGGTCAACAAATAGACGATGGCGCGGATAGTCCGTTGTTGCCAAAGAGATCTCTCATGGATATACCATTCCATATCATTAAGGCTGCAGAATTTCTCCCAATAGCCAGAGACGAAGAGGCACGCACCGAGCTTCGTGAACGACTTAGAAGAATCATCAAAATATGGGTCAAAACGATTGATAATGGAAATAAACACGGCCTGTATGCTTTTCCACGTCCTAGAGAGGAGGCCCTGATACACTCATTCTATTTTCCCGATCATGCTATGATTTGGTGGGCCGCTAAATCGGTGGAAGATCTTGGTCTTAGTCAAGAGCTTGACGTTAACGACAGCGCATGTTCTACTCATAACGGACGACTCAAGATGAGCTACTCATCAAGCGAGATTCGAACCAACATTATCAAGAGGTTTACAACGGAGAATCCTGTCTCTAAAAAGCGTATGATTGCGATTTCACGCAGCCCCTCAGAGACTAGGTTCTTACTTCGAATGAAAGATACTGCGCTCTTTTCCGTTATGGATCTCGGCTTGTTTAATGAATCTGCGGCACCATTGCGGTCCAGCGTTTGGGAAAATAAAGTCAGTGTCTGGACGAATACGGTGGATTGTCAATCACAGCATGAGGATAACCAAGATGCTCAATGGAATCATCCACTTCAATTTGCCCTTGCGATAATTATGTCTTCAAATGACAAGTGCATAAACTTAAAACCAGCGGATGAAATGTTTGATCGTTCAAAGTTGATCCTACTTGAAAGCTCCTCTCCTAATGGACTTTTCCCAGGCCAGTTGGGCGAAGATAAGGAGCCTACCATTTTTAACGAAGAAACTATGTCCGATTCTTATTGGCACGCTACATTCGAGGTGCCATATATTTTATGGAAATACTAGAAAAATTCATCATTGACAGAGGGAACTGAGCTTGCTGTTTCCTTAGGCATATTAGACACTAGTACCTTTGCGCAGGCTAGAACCACAAAGCAAGCCGTGGGTTTGACATCTGATGAGTTTAGCCAGGAGTTAGAGAATATTATCGAACGTCTAAGTGGAGTGACTTCCGTGCCTCGCCTGCCGACCATCAATGGAAAACCGGCTATAAAGAAAAGCGTGCCGTTCAAGAATGTGATTGACCAGAATGACATCGTGGAGCTTTCAGACGAATGGATGTACGTCGAACCTAAGTTCTTCAAACATAAGTACCGTCTATCAGAGCATGAACTCCTGGAAAAGGTCAACAGCGAGAATTTAAACGGCGTTGGGACCGTAATGAAAGATGCAGCTGATATGATTCGAGCCCCAAAGAAGATTAAGAATCCTGAAAATTGTCTCAAGGGCTATATTATCAATGTACCAAGAGACAATCGCGACAAGAAGTTGGATGAGTCCTCAATCAAGTCCAATTCTGACATTTGCGATAACAATAACGGCGGACGAACGCCAGAAAAGGCTAAAAAGAAACTTTTCCATTTTTTTCAAGCAAATTCAACGACTGCGTTAATTTGCTACCTTGCCTCATCTGAGAGACCAGAAATTTCCTCTTTCTTCGACAGACATGCGGCATATGATAAATATTTCTTCGACGACGTTACGCCAGAGATGAACAAATGGGTAACTGAATTCCATCTATCATTCTATCAAATTCTTGACGGCGGCTCGTCTTCCGAAGTTATTGGTATTCCTCAATTAGAAGAAATTAAATACCCACACCCTCGCAACACGGGCGTTAGGCGGATTAGTCGAGCTGTAATGAGTTTCAGATTCGACGGAGATTTTTTTGATCGTTATTGGACGTGCAATGTCTTTGACTTTAACCCAAAACATATGACTAGGTCAGATTGGGAGTCGGATACAACTTGGGAGCTGCGCAAAGTGACGGGAAAAAAATTGAATGGTGTTTCGAAAGCGCATTCTTGGAAGCAGCGACGGATACTAGAGCTCATCCTAGTCGATGATATGCTGCAAGAAATTCTATCCTGTTCGCGAGAAATTCTCGAAGAGATTAAGAAGAGCGTGCAGAACAGTGCCAAACAAGCTAATGGAAGCAGCCATAGTCAACAGGCAACTGCGTCAGCACTTTTAGATACACTCGACCTGTTTATGAAGGTAAACAATGAGAAGTACACTACTACTAGCCACCTGTGGCATAAATTTCAGCATGTTCTTCAAGTTGTAGAAAATGACCTTGGTGAGAATCTGGTCAAGATTACACTTTGGATGAATCGAGAAAAGGAACGAGGACAGGACAGGCCCCGATGGACTCGGAACGATGAACGCGACTATCGACCCCTCATATCTAAACTAAAGGCGGCAAACGATCATAAATTCCACGAGCTGCAGAGGTGTTATGTCAATATTTCCTCCTTTAATGCGTCTCTTTCGAGGAATTTGGATATAATGCGCAGCGACTTAGAGCTACGTGGCGCCGATGATATTCGTCTGTTTACGTATGTAACAGTCGCCTTTCTTCCGGTTAGCTTTGCTACTGGCGTATTCAGCATGAGCGCTGCGCCTTCGAGGCAAACTCTCATCAGTATGATCATTACCGCAGGTGTCGCCCTTTTGGTTACTCTTATTGCGTTAGCCAGCGCTAGAGTTTTAGAATTAAAAATCGTGGGCCCGATCTTACGCAAATCTCGCCGTTTAGCCTATTCAGTTGTTGCACAGCCATTCCAAATCTTGTTTTTTCTATGCGTTTGGTTTCTTGCACGCTACTTATTTATCCCGCTTATTGATAGGTTAAAACATTCGAATTCGGAAGAGGAGTCACCACAGCTGACTGATATCAGCAAACCTGTTGATGATATTGGTCAACTATCTCCATGGGAGAAAGCGCGTAGGGACTATCTGGAAAGGAAACAAAACAAAGAGAAGGAGGGGGAAAATGAATTACAACAGGATGGGGAAAGAGAGCAAGTGGAGAGACGGAATCTTGAAGAGCACCCAAAAAATATGTATCAGTGGATAGGAGTCGTCGATTCAGTAGTATAAAGGTGAATGCTAAAACGCAAGTCTAAGTAGTTCGCTTTATTAAAATAAATTTAGTACCTACCTACACTAAGCGGTGTACAGTTGTACAAGGGATACATAAATGAAGGAAATGGCCATATTATTGACGGTCATAAATGAAAAGGAAGATGTTTAAGACTGACTGAATATAATGTTTAAGGGCTTAGATGAAAGCAAATTCAATGACATACATGATCTATATTGCCTCTTAAAGGCTGATTGGTATCAAAAGAACATAACCAGGCTAACTATACATGTAAGGGACATATAAATAGATAATTGGAGATAGACAGAAATCAAGCTATCGTCGATCTTTTCTATGCTTGAATTAGTGGGGAATAGTTGTTCGCTTGGTCAATCCTAATGAGAATGCAGATAGATTTATACATCATAAAGATTAAGACATGTAATTAAATACTAAAGAAAATCTAAATCTAATAGATAGAGCAGTTTTAGTTATCTTATTACAGCAGTCTCTTCTTTAGAATCACTATATATAATGAGGGACTATGAGACCGCACGTATCCAAATTAACGTGAATTTATTCAGACTGGCCAAGATTGGTCTCAGTTAACGCTACCACCATGGCGTATGAATTCTCCAGTCCATAGACATCTACGGCGGACAGCCGCCCCAGCCACTTCTGGTTTGTGACGTTGTTGCAATAACTCGCCACACTGTCAAAGTACAATTTAAAAGCAGCCCACGGATTCCCTGGGTTTGCTTGGAGTGCCGCGTTCACTAGATACTGTTGCGATATCGGGTTTGTTGCATTGGCTGGCTGCAAGCTGAGAGCGATGGCATTATTGCAGTTGCTTTTTAGGTCGTTGATGTACTCGCGCTGCGTCACCACATCAGCGCGGACACCAGATCGCGTTACATGTCCGCCCACAAAGTGGACGAAATCATATTCGAGGATCTGATCATGTGCGCGGATAAACCCTGGGACGTCTTCTGCTTCGCCGAGATATGCAAAAGGCGCCCATCCGGGGAATACCACATCGACAAGCATTAGCACTTTCTGGGTAGGCGCATAGATAAAGATGTTCCCGGGCTGATGGTTTGAACCTTTATACGAGAGTTGGATAGTTTGATTGCCGTATGAGAGAGAGTACTCATCCTCAAAAGTGATGTCAGGAAGGGGGTCATCAGCACCTGGTGTTGCAGAAAGTAGCTCTTTAGTGATACTATGTGCAATACGGGTCGCATTCTCAAAGATATACGCGCCGCCGACATGGTCCGCATGAGCATGACTGTATATAAAATGTGTTACGCACTTGTCGGTGGTGTTACCGATCGCATACTCGATGTTTTGACCAATGGACGGGGGTGCGTCAATAACAATCACCCCGTCAGTAGAGACGAAGAAAAGACAGTTATACTGGTTATCTGTTACCATATAGGCACCGCCACCGAAAGTCTCGACACGATATCCCGCGTTATTCAGAGGAGGTGACTCGGTAGATACTAGAGCCCACGTAGGGACCGGGGGGGTTTCTCGAGCGCTGCTAATTATTGCGAAGAGGGCGAGAAACATAGTATTTATCAGCTTCATTTTGGTAAATAAAAAGCTTTGATTCAGAAGATATGAGTCTCGGAAAACGGATGTGTCTGATAACGTATTTATCAAGAACAATGAGTGTTAATAATGAAGGGTTAAATCTTCAAGAGAATGGTAGGACTTTTGGTAAGTATATATACAGCATTAAAGGGGTGATGTATCAGATATTGAGCAAGAATCCTGTCGCTACTGGAAAGTAAACCGCGAGAACAGTTCCACTTTCACAAGCATTAGACTAATAAAGATGCCAAATTTGTAATGCGTAAAGATAGACAAATCTATATGTAAGCTCGAAAAAATGGTATCATGATTTCATCTTTTCACCACGCAGAGTTGTTTAGCGCAAAACGTCTCGACTAGGTATGCCTAGCTTTTACTTATTCAGGATGTCCGAGGTATTTCCTCTTTGAGTTATAGCTAAAGGAGACACTGCGAATTATTGCTGCCTGCGAGGTATTTGCTTACTGGCCCAAGACTATTGGCTAGTGGGCTCAACCTTTTTTACAAGGGTCGGAGAATTCAAGGTATGTATATAAAAGTGTAAGTAAATGTTGGATCTCCACAACTCCTCTTGATTTGATATGATTCACTGTAAAACTCCGTCAGTGTCCTATAGTGCCAATTATTGGCCTTCAAGAATTATTTACAAGCTAGAGTTATTTATATTACCATTCTATACCCTCGAATAAATTATCATTCTTAGAAACAATTGATCTTGGACTTGGCTTAACAACAATTTGAAGAGGCAGGTTAGAGCTGTCGTTTGAACTCTATGAAAACGGCCACACCCTGTTAAACACGACAAGAGCCTTGCCATCTACCAATTCTTAGAGCTGTACTGAAAGTGTCAATGTACGAACGCAGAGTGAACTGGGAACTAAGAGCAGACGCGCCGTTTCGTGAGCACTTCTCTTGTCCTTGTGGAAGTACTCCAGCCGAGGCACAGCATCTCACTCTCTTTACTGTAGAAAGTTTCTAACTCTCTAGAGATTAATACTCTGCAATGCTGCAATATGCTTGTGACGGCTCACTATACCTTTGTTATTTTACTTTTCCCTTTTGAATTTCTCATCTGCGCAGTCAAAAGCAAGTGTAGCAAGCGGCCGCTTCGGGGGTGTTATTAGAGACAGAAGCAATATTGGAGCCCACGTGCGTCTATGTCTCTTGATCGTGTAGAAGCTACAGCATTCTGAGAACCTAGTGTGTACAATAGCTCAAAGTTTGAGGGCGTGGGATATATCTGCTTTAAAAATAAGGCGAAAGTGTACATTAATGCAATAGCATGCCGTAAATAACGAAGTACGGTGAGCGTAGTGTGAATATATTTTACAATTTCCCATTCGAGTATTAATGTCCTGTCAGGAGTTGGCTAAAAAGCTACGGCAGTTACATAGTGTTATGGTATACATCTTCTCTAAAGTTATTGTCGCACGATCCCCATTGAGAGAGTAGCAATAACAAATGTCACACTCATTTCTGAGGTATACACTAGCAATAATATAGCTTTGATAGACATGTGAAAAATATATATTGACAGTAAAGGCTTGTATGTTTTTACTGGATACAATCTTATCACGTGGGCTATTGTATTACACCCCTTGTGAATAATGTTCTCATGAGCTCTGTGTACTACTTCAATGCGGTCTTAATAACTTGTTGGCGCGAGTCTCGTCATCTTTATAGCTACCAAATTCCGCCAACCACATTCGCACCTAGCTTATAGACAAACACCAAAAGTCGCATTCTTTGTGCATTTATGCCACACTCTGCGTGCATTCGGCCGTCACCGTCCTGTATGCAGTACCACAGCCTCTCTGGCAAGTGGGACAGGGAGCCAACACCGTTGGCATGGGGGTCGGACAATTGCATGGCTGTGTAACAGTTTTGAGCAAAATGCAGTCTGGATGTGGACCGCAGCGCGAAAAAGGAAAAAAAGGGCAACTATGGTTGATAGTAGCAACTGGGCAACCCTCTGGGTAGGTCTGGGTCGGGATAACGATCGGAATAGCGGTCGGGATGACGATGCCCATGCAGCTGAAGAAGTTAGATGAGGTCAGAAGGATCAACTTAGGTGTGTTACTCACAGGCCTGCGTGTAGCAACACCGCAATAGTTTGTTTAAAAATCATGATGACGAAGATTAAAGATAAGAATATGTAAGACTCGAGTATGAGTTGCAGATACAGGAAATTGTTGGTCGTGGGAATTGCTTTCTTTAAGTAAGTGATGGAATCTTACCATGGGATTCATGTTTCCTCAGTGCTACATGTAACGAAGGGGAAGGGTAATCCTTTACTCCATTTCGGATCAGCAGCGGATAACTCGGCATGAATTTGTCTCAAAATCATTGTAGTAAAGACAATACGGATTGGTTGACTATGGAATGGAATCCAGTCCGATCGGTCCAGGAAGACGTAAGTTACGACTCGTTGGGACTTTTGCATGTGTTGTCTCAGTTTACGCTTCTAATAATAGTGTCACCACATGAAAGTGCGGAGTAACACGGCAGTCCTCTAGGATTTGTTTAATACAATCTTTCTCAGCTGGTTGCAAGGGCTTGCTTCTGGCTATGAAATGCTTTCTGACCCTCCATGATTAACTAACATTCCAGCACAATTCATCTCAGTTGACACAGTTGTGTCTCTTTCTATCTTTCTACTAAGATGGGAATACAGTTACCGCCGCCGAATTTGCCTGACGTGTGCCGCCATTCAAGGGGCTTTCAAGGTAAGGGGCCAAGTACAATCTACTTATGCACCTCGATCCCTGATACACAAGGGTGTGAAAACAAAGTTAGGCACTGCTTTTAGTATAGCTGAGTATTTAGGCTGCTAACATCTGGTTTCTCTAGTCTTGGCTCCCAAAATTCTACAAAGTATTTATACCGTGTCGTTCGCTGCCCATCGTCGTGACCCTCAATTCTTCTTTATATCGATGGAGAGGGAGATTTTACGTACGGGTCATCTTCTCATATAACGTTTGGCAGTGTTTGCCGTTAATAAGCAGACAAACCCCATACTTTCAAGGAGGCTATTAACCCAACTTGTTATTACCCAACTGAGCAGAAGTCGGTCAATTTATATATTGAGGCTGAAAACTGTCAGCATATCGCATTAGTAACATAATTAGGGACTGTGACTGATTGATAAGAAAGAGGACAAGAAAGCCAGAACCAGAGCACATGTCATTCTTGAATACACTCAGTATTAGAGTATATAATATAGTAAATCCCATTCTGCCTGACTATAACACATCTATATGTTAAACTATAATGATCCACATAAATTCACTCTAGAACCCCGAATCCTTAATTAAATGCACTACTTCGCTAATCTTCAAATGCGTGATGCACCGCATGTGTCGCTTGCGCGTACGGCGTGCTAAAATAATATTAAAGTCATGTTGCAACGTTCCTCTAGGGAGCGTCGAAAGAAGCGCCGATAAATGCGACATTAAATGGCAAAATAAACACGGGGTATCATCTACGCTTATAGTTTAGAACGAACAACCTCAAGGCGGTACTTTACGTCCTTGAGCGCTTTATTCGTTGGTTTCCAGTCGTCAAATTGTCGTAGTAGCTCCTCCGTTTCGGCACTGAGCTGCGTCTTGACAAAGTCTTCTTCTAAAAGACCACGCATGATCCACGGCAGGACATACGGATTTGACGAGGCTAGAGGCGTCGTCTCTCTTTCTGGAATCACACAGGGCGTTGGCTGTGCCGTACTAGTCGTCTCCAAGGCGTGTATGATGGCGAGGTCATATACGGCTGAGTCAAAATACAGGCGTGAGTGGCCTTCGCCCGAGTAAAGTGATCCGGCAAGCGCAACTGATAATTCACGAATAAGGCCATGGTCTGATACGCCCAGATTGCGTAGTTTGAGTGCAAATCCAATCAGATGGGATATGAAGTCTGGGGCATGCACTCGGCCATCAATAAAAACGGCACGGTATATGTAGGGGTGATTTGCAGGTGAGTATACAGCAGACTATAAAGATGTTAGCAATTCCTGTTGGATAGTCAACAAAGGGGATCCTATCTTACCTCCATAGGAACGAGCTGGTCATCAATACTGCCCACAAACGTAATACGAGCTCCAAAATCGACTACGCGCTTAAGGCAGGCTTCGAACCTCTTTGAGTTAGTACTGTGAGGATCTCCAAACTCCCACAACTCCGCTGCTGAGCCCATGAGTATGCTAGATTTGTAGTCTGGGAAAGGGCCAAGCGCGACGCCTGCCATGGCACAGACGCCAATTCTGGTATCCGATAGCACACCAAGATCAATCAGCTTCTCTAGTAGCATGATGCTGACCGGTACTCCCTGGGAATGGCAAGCTATGACAACGAGATCGGCCTGACGAATATGCTCAATCCAGTTCAGCAGGAGCTTCCACAGGTTTGCCACTCTATCATTGATTCTGCCCTCTCCTTCAAGGGCAACCTTTTCAATCTCGCATTTGGGGCAACCATGGCTATCGGTCCATTTGCGAATAGCATCGGCACAGAGGCTCGCGAATCGTAGAGATGTCCCTGTTGGTTGGCCTATCATAGGACGCAAATATGAAGCCGGAAAGAACCCGTGAACACCAATCGCAATAGCCTTGCGGATCTGCGGGGCGTCTTTAACCCGAAAGACATGGTTTGGAGGTGGTTGCGAACTTCGTAGTACGAGATTTGTAATTTGTCGTAGGATGGAGGGGTTCTCTTTCATCTGGTATGTGCTTGAAAACGATGGAAGGAGGACATTGGGCGGCTCTTTCACGGTCACCTCGCTCTCAGTGGCCGTTTTCTTTGGTGTAGGCACTTGTTTCTTCTTTTTAGAATCTGTCCTAGCCAGTGGCTTTGAAGGAGGCAGCTCTTGTTCGGTGCCGCTCCGTTCGATGGGAGCTGATTTTGTACTATCTGCGGATGGTGGCCGCTGGATATCAAGATCCATTGATATAGGTCGAATTCGTTTGCTTCTGCGCCACGATAGTACACCTGCCGGCGGTTCTGGTGCCACCGTGTCATCCTTTGGATCCTTTGCCGTCGTTTCAGAAATGTTCCTTTCTGCCATAGGCGTTGGCTGGACCTCTGACCCTTCGCCAATGACAGCAATTTGTCCCGATTCTGGTAGGGACTTTCCCTTATTCTTTGAGGGCTCTCTTGACCAGAAAGCCCAGGTAGAGCCAGCTTTGGGAGGGGGGCTCTGCGCCGGCGACGGCTCGGGCGGGGCGATGTCCTTTGTTGGCACATCTTCGGCTTTTATTTTTAACTCTTCGTTAATCTTTGATTTTTTGCTGGAGGCGCGCGATACAGTAACAGCGGAGCCTTTTGGCCGTTCATCCTTGGATAGGGTCATCTCTCCTGATGGCACTGTAGGTTTTGCAACTGCCCCCTGTTTTGAGGACGTTTCGGCTTCTTGAGGCGCTGACTGTTCTTTGGTATCCGGCTCGGCCGCTGAAGTTGGTTTCGCTTCGGGTTGAGGAGTGGCATACCAATAGCCAAACCAAGAGGTCGTCTTTGGAGCATCTGGAACTCCCCCAGTAGATGAAGGCTCAGAAGGAGGGAGTTGCTCTGGGGACGCTAATTCGGCAGGCTCGATCGCTTTGATAGGCTTTACAGCTTCTTCTTCTTTTATTGCTTCGGGACTTGATATGGGCTGTGCAGGAGGTTCGGCAGGTGGAGCTTTAGCCCACCAGCCGAACCACCCAGATGAAGCAGCCTGTTTCTGTGAAGCATCTGTTGTTTGTCCAGCTTCGCCCGTAGTAGCATCCAGTTCAGGTTGCTGTTCTTGCGAAGATTGGGAGTTTGGGGCTTGCTGCTGCTGCTGCTCGGTAGCTAGCTTTGCGTCAGGAGCTGAGGGCATTTCCGGAGCACGTCCTGAGGCTGCAGGATCCTTGTCTCCGGTACGTAAAGGACCCGCTGTCTTGTTCTCTTCTATTCTCTTGTCTGTATGTGAGCTATTACTCGATTTGGTTGTGAGTGATGCAGGTGGCGCAACTGAGTCGGCGTCGTCGGGCATGTTCGTGTCGTCTTCGCTTCGCTTCGTTTCAAATCGGGAGTAATCTGGTGCATTCCTAGATTTGACGGTGCCGCCCAGAATATTCTCCCGAGCAACCGACGTCGAAGCTGTGGCCTTTGATGGCTTCGCCCACGATGCGTACCAGCTATTCGTCTTCCGAATCTGTGGCACTCAATAAGAATCCGTCTATCCAGGAGTTCGCGTTCCGATGATTAAAAGGGGGAGGGGGGTTATTACCTCCTTCACCCGAAGTGACGCATCAGAAGACTTGTGTTCGCTACTGGACTCTGGTTGTGGAGGCTTTTTCTGGTCGCTAGCTTGCTGCGCCGAGGCAGATGACGCCCGTGACAGTGACGTCTCAGGCGACAGAGCTGTGGTTGGCAAGCTTGAGGAGCTCACTGCAGCGGGATTGGGGCGTTGCCTCTTTCGAGGAGGCATCACGAAGGCAGGCAGGGCGAGGAACGGGCCATAGAAATGGACAATGGAAATGATGCGCAGATTAGGTCGCGATGATGCAAAGGTTGAGCAGGCAGAAGGAGGTTGAGAAGGTTCAGCTCTAATTGATGGTACCTCGGAGGCTACTTTGTTCGGCGGACTCCGTAATGCTCCCAACAGTGATGACGATGCCTGGAACGCCACAGCGCGCGTCTGTGGGTGACTTGAATAGCGGGCTCCTCTCCCCTAAAAGGGCCAAGGAGGCCTGTCTGGCAGCCTGTGTGACTAGTGGCATGCGCTAAAGCCCCTCCTACACAGGCTCCTTGGTTGAGCTGTGGCTTGACTGGCCCGAGTGGATCCGCAACAATTTCCAGGCCCACACCGCCTGCCTTATCGCGACGCTACTCTTATCGGTCCCGCCGTGGAAAAAAAAAATCGAGATTGAAGTCGAAGCTGCGCAGGTTAGTTTTTGAAGCCAAAGTCGTCCATGCTAAAGGCTCCGTGATTGCCTTTGCATCTTTCGGCTGCAACACCACAATGAGCACCCTTAAGAGGAAGGATGCCCCTGGAGGCAATCCTCCGCCCAAGTCGGCTAAAAACTCAAAAGAAGCTCGACCGACGAAAAAAGAAGCACCGGCAAAGGATGCGAAGCCAGCTGCCAAGGCGCATCGCAAGTCAGACGGCGCGACAGAAGAGCGCAGCAAGGCCGCGGTTGTCTCTGTCCTGAAGGATGACGAACCCGTATTCCCTCGTGGAGGCGGAAGCGTCCTCACGCCTCTCGAACAAAAGAAGATCCAGATGGAAGCCAAAGCTGACGCCATTCGGGAAGAGGAATTCGAGACGAGTGCCAAGCCGCAGAAGAAGAAGTTGAAAAAGTCTGCGGCCAAGGGTGACAAGAAGACAGATAAGAAGGTAGAGGAGGATACTGTCAAGATTGAGAGCTTAAACTTCAAGGTAGGGCCTCTATGTGAACAATTGATGCGAATTGGACACCCGTACTAATGGACATCGCAGAGACTGGTCAAGGGCTCCTTGGTCCTCGGACAGGTGACTCGAATCAACAGCCTCAACCTTGAAGTGTCATTACCGAACAACTTAACCGGAAATGTGTCGATCGTCGCTATTTCAGAGCAATTGACGAGCAAACTTGAGGGCGGTGCCAACAAGGAGGGCGACAGTGACGGAGAAGAGTCGTCCGACGATAGCGATGTCAGCTTAAAATCTATTTTCAAGGTCGGACAGTACGTGCGAGCTTGTGTAGTCTCGACTGCGGATGGTGCCGCCGGCGCAAAGGGAAAGAGAAAGATTGAGCTCTCTCTGCGACCCAGCGAGACCAACTCCGGACTGGAAAAAGATGATGTTGTGACCAACAGCACCGTCATGGCCTCGGTGGTCAGCGTCGAAGACCGCGGCTGCGTCATGGATCTCGGAATACCAAATCTGAACGGTTTCCTCTCCAACAGCGAGATCGATCCCCTTATTGAGCATGAGAGACTCCAGCCGGGCGCGGTTTTCCTCTGCCATGTCACTGGCAAGGGCTCCAGCAAGATCGCTCAGCTTTCCTTGATGCAAGACAAGCTTGGAAGCACCAAGGCTGTCCCTGCCGATGCTACCACAATCAACACATTCCTACCTGGTACCCTCGTTAGCGTTCTGGTGTCAGAGAATGAGGGCAGAGGGTTGGCTGGAAAGGTTATGGGCGCAGTCGATGCTACTGCTGACTTGATCCACTCTGGCATTGGGCCAAACGAAACTGACCTCCAGACCAAGTATAAGATCGGATCCAAGATTAAGGCGAGAGTTATCTGCAATTTTCCAACTGCGAAAGACCCGAAGCTGGGCATATCATTGGTGCCTCACATCCTGTCTCTGACGCGGAAACACCAGGAGACAGGCTCTGGAAATGAGAAGCGACTGCCGATCGAGGTGATGCCTATCTCTTCCTTTGTCGAAAAATGCACAGTTCGCCATGTCGAGACTAACATCGGTCTCTTCGTTGATACTGGTGTCGCTGGCCTGGGTGGATTCGTTCACATCTCTCGAGTCAAGGACGGAAAAGTCGACGCCCTCTACGAATCAAGTGGACCTTTCAAGGTTGGATCCGAACACCGCGGTCGAATTGTTGGTTACAACGAGATGGATGGTCTCTTCAGCATCTCCTTTGCGAAAAGCCTTCTTGACCAGCAGTACATCCGCCTTGAAGATATTCCTATTGGCTCTGTGATCAGTGGAGAAATTGAGAAATTGGTCATCAAGGAGCAGGGTGTTACCGGGCTCATCATCAAGATTGCAGACGGCATCAGTGGATTTGTTCCTGAGAACCACTTGTCTGATATCCGCCTTCAGAACCCAGAAAAGAAATTCCGTGCGGGCATGAAGATCAAGGCTCGTGTGCTCTCTCTCAACTTCGCCAAGAGACAAATGCGCCTCACTCTCAAGAAGACGCTGGTGAATTCGGAGGCAGCCACTATCAAATCTTACGATGAAGTCAGCATTGGGTTGCAAACTCTCGGTACAATTGTCAAGGTGCAACAGAACGGTGCTCATATTCAGTTTTACGGAAACCTTAGGGGATTCCTTCCAGTATCGGAGATGAGCGAGGCATACATTCGTGATCCCATGGAGCATTTCCGCGTTGGACAGGTCGTTAGCGTGCATGCTCTTGAAGTCGATCCGGAAGCGAGACGGTTTATTGTGTCTTGTAAAGACCCGAGCGCTTTCGGATTGGAGAAGCAGACGGCCTTGAAGAACTTGAAGCTGGGCGATGTTGTATCGGCCAAAGTTACCCAAAAAACGGAAGATCAAATATTTGTGGAGCTTGTTGACAGCCAGCTGAAGGCTATCCTACCAGTAGGCCATCTTACCGACAAATCAACGTCAAAGAACCAATACGCTTGGAAGCGAATCTCTACTGGACAAACTTTGACAAACCTCATGGTTCTCGAGAAAAACGAAAACCGCCGGGCCATTATCCTTTCCCAGAAGCCAAGCTTGGTCAAGGCCTCGCAGGACGACAACCTCCTGAAGAGCTTCCACGACGCCAAAGTGGGCGCAGTCGTTCAAGGTTTCGTAAGAAACATTACGGTCACAGCTGTGTTCGTTCAGTTCGCTGGAAGCCTCAATGCGTTGTTACCGAGAGGAAGACTTTCGGCTGATGTTCAGGCACAACCTGATTTTGGCATGCGCAAGTACGAATCCATTGAAGTGAAAATCATTGCGACTATTCCAGATTTGAAGCGTATCTTGGTTGCACCAGCCGACTCGCCTGAAGTTGAGGATGCCAGCAGCAAGCGTAAATCTTCCACCAAGGCTCCAGCCCCAGAAGACGGCCTTTCATTTGGCAGTACCACCAAGGCGAGAATTACGTCGATCAAAGACACTCAGTTGAACGTCCAGCTAGTGGACAGCGAGATTCAGGGTCGCCTTGACGTCTCTCAGATCTTCGATAAATGGGAGGACATTCTCGATCCAAAGGACCCCCTCGACAAATTCAACAAGAAGCAGATTCTCCGCGTCAAGGTTCTGGGTGTTCACGATGCCAAGGACCACCGATTTTTGCCGTTTTCTCACAGATCTGCCCATTCGGTTTTGGAACTCACCTCTAAGCCTAGCGATCTCAGCGACGATGCACCCAAGCCGATCACCTTTGACACACTGAAGGTCGGCGATAACCATATTGCTTTTGTCAACAATGTTACGTCTCAGTACCTTTGGGTCAATCTTTCTCCTAACGTCCGAGGGCGCATTTCCATCATGGAAGCGTCGGATGACTTGTCTCTATTAAATGATCTAGAAGCCAACTTCCCGGTCGGCTCAGCCCTCAAAGTAAGAGTAACATCGGTTGACCCTGAAAACAAGCGTCTCGACCTCTCTGCCCGATCACCTAATGCTTCTGAGGCCATCACCTGGGCTTCACTGAAGCAGAACATGATCCTGCCTGGCAAGATTACCAAGGTCAACGAGCGACAAGTTCTGGTGAAGCTCAGCGAAACCGTCTCTGGCCCCGTCCATCTCCCCGACATGGTCGATGATTACGGCACTGTCGACACCCTAAAATACAAGAAGGGCGACATTGTTCGTGTTTCAATTGTTGATGTCGACGTTAGCAACAAGAGAATCCGTCTCTCTATGCGACCGTCTCGAATCATGAGCTCTACCCTTCCTGTTGTAGACAAGGAAATTAGCAAAATTACACAGCTCGCCGCCGGGGACGTTGTACGAGGATTCGTCAAGAATGTCGCCGACAAGGGTGTCTTCGTCTTGCTGGGAGGTCAAGTGACTGCCTTTGTCAAAATCTCAAACCTTTCTGATAGATTCTTGAAGGAATGGAAAGACAGCTTCCAGATTGACCAGCTAGTAAAGGGCCGTGTTATTGCTCTCGATGCCGCAACAAGTCAACTTGAACTCAACTTGAAGTCTTCCGTGGCCGAAGAGGATTACACACCTCCCCTGGGTTATAATGACATCAAGGAGGGCCAAATCGTCACAGGTGTTGTCCGCAAGGTTGAGGAATTCGGTGCCTTTATCGTCGTTGATAACTCAGCCAACGTCAGTGGCCTTTGCCACCGAAGCCAGATGGCAGAGAACACCGTTAAAGACGCCACCAAGCTGTACAAGGAGGGAGATAAGGTGAAGGCTAAGGTCTTGGAGATTGATACTACAAAGAGAAGAATCAACTTTGGCCTGAAGCCATCCTTCTTCGAAGATGAGGACACTGACATGGATTCTGATGCTGGTGCACCGCTCGAGGACGAGGACGATGATGATGAGGGCATGGAGCTGGATGAGGAGGCTTTGATTAAGATTCTCGGCACCGATAACCAGGGTGCCTCTTCAGATGATGATGAAGAGGATGAAGACGAAAATGACGATGATGAGGAGGCAGAGGAGGCAGAACTGGCGGAGGATGATAGCGATGAGGAGATGGAGGATGGCGCTGTCAAGAAGACTGGTGGTCTAGGTGGAGGCAAAAAGTCGGCATGGTCGACAAATCCGTTTGACGACGCGGGCTCAGAATCAGATAATGGTTCTCAAGCTGACAAGGCGGACAAGAAGAAGAAGCGGAAGAAGAAGGCCGAGGCCCAGGTTGACCGAACAGCCGAACTCGATGCTCACGGCCCTCAGACATCCAGCGACTACGAGCGACTGCTCTTGGGTCAGCCTGATTCCTCGGAGCTGTGGATCGCGTATATGGCGTTCCAGATGCAGGTCAGCGAGATGCCCAAGGCACGTGAGGTTGCCGAGCGAGCCATCAAGAGCATCAATATCCGAGAGGAGACGGAGAAGCTTAATGTCTGGGTTGCTTATCTCAACTTGGAGGTTGCGTACGGCAACAAGCACACGGTTGAAGATGTATTCAAGCGAGCTTGCCAGTACAATGACGAGCAAGAGGTGTACGAACGACTGGCCAGTATCTACATCCAGTCGACAAAGCTCAAGGTAAGAACCTCTCTTTAACTATTTTCCCAGCAAAGGGGGGTATTTTGTGAACGTCTACTAATTCTACAATAGGAAGCGGATGCGCTGTTTGAGGCCATGCTCAAGAAGTTCGGTGCCAAGGCGCCCAGCGTATGGACCAACTACGCACACTTCTTGCACGTCACCAGGAACGAGCCAGCCCGTGCCCGAGCTCTGCTCCCCAGGGCCACTCAGCAGCTCGACAGCCACAATGGCCAGAACATCGTCAGCCGATTCGCCGCGCTCGAGTTCCGGTCACCCAACGGCGAGCCCGAGCGTGGCCGGACCATGTTCGAGGGTCTGCTCGCTGCTTGGCCCAAGAAGGGCGATATCTGGAACCAGCTGCTCGACCTCGAAATCGGCATCGCCAGCTCCAGCGCTGACCACACTGCCGTGAGAGACGTATTCGAGAGGAGGACAAGAGTCAAGAGTCTTAAGCCCCAGCAGGCAGAAAAGTGGTTCCGCAGATGGGCCGCCTGGGAGGAGAAGCTCGATGTCAAGGGCAAGGACAAGGTGATGGCCAAGGCGCAGGAGTGGGCGTCTGGATTCAAGGCCAGGAAGGAGACCGAGGCTGCGGCTGCGGCAGAGGATGAGGAGATGGAGGAGTAGAGGGGGGAAAGGGAAAGGGAGAAAATAATAATGTGAGGATATTATAAAAATGGGCGGCCCTTTTGATAGGCTGGGCGTTGGTACATATTAGTAAAAATGCATACATCTTTTTATTCGTGTTCCTTGGCTTTTAAATCAGATGATTTTCGGATGTCGGCGTGGATTTGATGCAGTGATGGTCGCCACATGGTAATTCAGACCGGCTTGGGTGTAAGTTAATTTGACTTTGTCAGTCAATAGTAAGAATCACACGCATTATCTTCATTTTCTTCTATCTCGCATGATTGGATTTTCGTACAACCTTTTGTCTTCTTTTTGTCGGCATTCATGTATGTATGATTAGTATGTTGGCGGATTATCGGCCGACAGCACCGAAACATCAATCGTCGGGCGACGCTCCGGGCTAGCTGGCGGCCTGTCGGTCACCCGCTATAACAAGCACTTGCATAGCACTAAATGGCTAGACATTCCATCTTACCAACCTATTGAGGTATTCAGCAACTTATAAGAAATTCGAAGAAGAAGATTTGGCTTTGAGAAGCGCTTCTGATGCGTCCAAGATGAGTAATCTAGGAAAGGGTCTCGGTCCCTATAAAGACCGTCTCTGCTTTACTCCGTAAATAGTCTTTCCAAACTGGAGACGCTGCCTACTGCTGGGTAGTAGACTAATGGATCTGCTCGGGCCTTCTGTAAGCGAAATAAAGTTAAGGTAACATGCGATCGGGCTGCAATGCGATGGATGCAGACCATTTCATAACGTAAGCTCGTCTCCTGTCATGCGTTCTTCTTATATAGAACAAGCATTTCTGCAGATGATGATGATGATGATGCGCACGCTTATGATAGTACAGTACCAAGACAAATCTAGAGACGAGTAACACGAAGAGGCAAATCCATGGGGGGTTCCCAAGCTAAAAGACTTGGCTTTTGGGCGGCCACTCGGCAGCATTTATGCATTCCGTCAGGTAACACGAGTGTCACGGTGCTAGGGAGCTCTGGCTTGCCGATTAGGGTTCGTGCATGGCAGGCTATTCGCTGGAGGGTTGTTTGGAGGGTGGGGGGACTTTGATGGATTGGGCCGCTGTGGTGTTTCAGTGCATATTGCATCAGGAATCGAGAGATAACGTTATGTGTGGATTTGGGGTTGAGGGGAAGTTGTCTTGGAGGTAGTTTTTCGGAGTTTCGGGATGATGAAGAGGAGAAAGGTTTGCTGTAAGGAGAGAGCTCTGGTGTGATTTTCCATATGGAATAGTAATGCGTGTAAGTGATATAGATGTCTTTATTCGGCAGTCACGGGGATATCTATTGGCTACTAATATCATCATAGAGAAGATCTTTGCATCTTGATTTACTATTTATTATTTACTATTTATAAGCAATTACTACATATACGCTATTAATAACTGCATTATGGAGTACAAGCAGGAGATGATAGCTGTATCCCGTTGACTTACAAGCACTACTCTACTCCGTATGTTTGTCCTATATTGGACTCCATACACAACGTCGCAATCACACCCCAAAGAAATCGGTACTAGCTGCCTAGTAAGCAGGTAGTTAAAGAGCACAAGCTATTTCATACAAAAAGCAATATCAACCTCGGAAGCGAATGCCGTCGTCTCCTCATCGATAAAGCGGGAGTCGGCAGTGTCGCCATATGAATTGAGGGTGACGCGTTTGAAGCTGACATTCTATACCGACGATTAGCGGTACATGCGGCATACCTGGCTGGGGGGGTACTTGAGATACCAAAAGTCGCCGAGGGGGCCGCCAAAGGGCCGCCAAAGCTGTACAGTGTTTGCAGGTACTCTCGCTGTATAGATTGGCCTGTAGCGAACTCAGTGTCTTCTGTCAACCAGGCCTAGTATCACGCGAGCGGGCTTTAAACTTGCTATTAATCTACTACTCTTCCCCCCTCAGCAAAGCACAGCATCACCTGCGCGCAAACGCCTTCTAAACCTTGTTTCTACTCAACGCCGCAGCGGCTCAATCGACAAGCCCCGATAAAAAAAGACAAAAACACGTAACCGCTTGCTGGTCTGATAGGGCCGCTGGGCGATCGCGCAATCATGGGCGAAAACGTCTTGGAGGCGCCCGAGCACGTCACCCGCACTAGCGTCCATCGGTCCCTCGGCCAGGCATTTCGCAAACTCTGGGCTCCGGCCTGTCGCATCGAGAGCTTCTCTCTGCTTTTCCCATCCAATCTCTCGCCTGAGATGGACCCTGCAAGCTTAGCACTGGTTTCCTCTATTGTCCGGGCTATTTTCTAGTTTTTGGGGTGATTTTTCTTGTTGTATGCGACCTCAGCGCCGTTCGTCAAGATGGGCTGTCGGGTGTGCAGAGCGCGAAAGGTGAGTTTAAAGCACTAAATCCAAGGGCTTAGCATCACCAAAGCTACCAACCCAGCTTTTGGCCCACTTCTTCTCTCTTCTCTCTGTACAATTATCCTAACCCTGCCCTTTCGGCGCGTCGCAGGTCAAGTGTGACGGCCGACCCAACGGATGTCGCAACTGCGAGCGCCTCCAGCTCGACTGCGTGGGCGACAACGGCCTGGCCGCCGGCAGAGCCACGCCCGTAGCGCTGCGCAAGATCCGCACCTATCGCTCGTGTAAGAGCTGCCGCCTGTCCAAGACCAAGTGTAACGGCGACCGCCCGAAGTGCTCGCGATGCACCGCCAAGAAGACCGAGTGCGTCTACGACGGCGGCTCGGCCCCGAGATGGGCGCGCAACCTGGACCACGGATCGAGGACGGCGTCCACCGACGGCAGCCGGAGCAAGTCGCGAGAGCTGGCCGCCATTGCCATGCTCGCCGAGGGCAGCGACGACGCCGACGGCGCCCAGCTGGATACGCCCATGACCAGCAACGGTTCGGCTGAGCCGCAGATTCCGGGCGAGGCGCCGGGGCCGAGGGGCCTTGGGAGCTTGCAGAGCGTTGCGTCTACCATCGAGCCATCGGGCTCAGATATCTTATCATGGTATGTAATACGAACGACTTTACGGAGTACATCGGTCAAGTTAGGACAAAGGAAAGAGAAGGAATGCTACTGCTACTACTACTTTTGTATGGCTGCATGATGGAGAGTCTCCCGCTGACATGATTCGCTCCCTCGTCTAGGCTTGTCTCACCAAGTCTTCCCACCGGCCGCAACCTGCGGCGTGTGGTGGAGCAGTACTTTGCCAACGTCCATCCCATCCGATGTTTCGCCTTTGTGCATAAGCCATCGTTCATGCGGCAGCTGGACAAGGGCTTCACGACAGACGAGGAATCGGCGCTGCTGCACATTGTATGTGCTCATGGAGCCAAGTAAGTCGCTGTCTCACTGAATCTCAATCTGATGCTCTGCATATGATAATAATACTAACTTAATTACCTATAGATTTTACGTCTTGAATCAAAATGAGCACACATCAGCTTCTGGATTCATCCGCTTGGCCGGCAACGAGTGGGCCAAGAGGGCCGAGTTGCTCATCTTGACCAACTTTGGAAAGATTTCTGTCCAAAGACTCATGGTATGCTAACCTCATAAACATCTGGCAATGACGACCGTTGCTCACATATTCAAGGTCGCCATATTACTTCACGACTTTTACTTCCGACTGGGAGAATACTCCAACGCCCTAATGCTAAGCGGCCTTGCTGTCCGCATGGCGCATGCCCTGAAGATCAATGTTGAAGCATCCCCTGACGTCCTTTGCAGCGAACCCAACGAGTCGACCCCGTCGGTTGTCACCAGAGAAAGCCGTCGGAGACTCATGTGGGCGTGCTACGTCCTCGATGCATGGGCCGGTAGCGGCATCGATCAATTAACTCTTCTGCGTGAAAACGACATCAAAATCCAGCTGCCCACGAATGAGAGGAATTTCGGTCTTCGGATAGCGTCGGTGACGGAAACTCTGGGTGTAGGCCATGTCCTCCAGTTCTTGCCGCCATCAATGGTGCCGAGAAAACCATCGGCGAATATGGGCATCATGGCATACTACATTCGAGTGGTGGCGCTCTGGAAACGAATCGTCAGGTATGGGCTTTCGATCCTGTCAACTTTTGACACTTGTTTATTTGTATTCACTCTTCTAACCGGCATAATAGATATGTAAATCAGCTAGACTCCAGCCCTCCCCCTTGGCTCCCCGACTCACCGTTTGCTGCCCTCGACGCCGATCTCCGTCTGTGGCAAAGGGAACTGCCAGAATTTGTCGAATACTCTATGGAAACCATTTATGCACGACTCGATTCAAACCAACTAGGAGCACTGGTCCTGATACATTGCACTTACCACCACAACTACTTGGAGCTGTATAAACTCTCCATGCCAGATCTATTTAAGCTTCCTAAACCTCTATCTGTACCACCGGAACATCGCGACTTTCTTCAATCAGCACAAGCCAGCTGCTACCATCATGCGCAACAAATTGCAGATATTTTGGCTGAAGCCGCTGACCATGGAGCGCACCTATTATCGGACAGCTTGCTTCCGTACTTTGTGTACGACAGCAGCAGAGTGATGTTGTACTACGTTGCGCGATTACTCGACCCAAGCAGGCCCGATGCCCAATCAAAAATGGACGATGCCATCAACGCGGTTGAGAGCAACCGTCGAGTTCTAAAGATGATGTCCGCTTTGTTTCCGATTGCGCAATCACTGGTAAGTCTCCGAATGTAGGCCCGTGGGGAGATCGCAAATACTAAATAAGTCACCATAGTCAAATACGATTGATAGATGGTTGTCCAAGATTCGGCAAACCTCCAATCGAGATGATCTCGTGAGCAGGATGCTATCTGAAGTTCGATCCGAAACTCACGAGGGTGAAAAGTCAGTATATATAAGATTGTCGCCCTTTTTCATACACACTTTGACTGACTTATATTACAGATCTAACGCTGTTTCTCTCAGCCCTGTCCACGCCACACCAGAGTTCACCCTTCCCTCCATCTCTCTTCACTCGCTTGCACGGACTGGTATCGCAACAAGGCGAGCAGCAGATCGTGCGAATGGCGCTCGAGGGTTAAGCTGGTCTGCCGAAAGTCCAGGCGCTGGTGCATGGGATCGCAATAATGCAGCGCAGCAGCTTGTCGGTCTTAGTCAAGAGAACCTGCCTTCATCACGATCAGGTCTTCAGCACGAACAACCGGTGCCTTCAACATTACCGCAGCAGCTGCCTCAACTGTATTCCAAGCAAGGTGTCCCGATCCAACCAATGTGCGAAGCACTCGACCTAGATGATTTGCAAAACTTTTTATCGTGGGATATGTATGGTATTATGGACATGGGCGACCCTGTTCCGGACGACGGGCCGGAAGACATGACGATGCGGTCATGGTCTGGGTCCAGCGATGCGATATAATCGGTGTACAATGGGGGTTTGGTCTTTTTTTGAGCATGGAATGAATTAGGGATAAGATACCTCTGGGCATTCGTTTTTTGGTATACCACACGCTACGGAGTAGTGCATATACTATTTGCTAGTAGTTGCTTTAAATAGTCTGGCATAAAGGTCTGGTGGAGTCTTGGGGAGTTGGATTCGCTTCGTCGCCAATGGCGCCGGCCCGTCGCTCGGGTGATCGGCTTTTTTTATGCAAGAGGTGCTATGTCTTTTGGTACGCCTGTGAATACAATTATTGAAATCTTTATGGTGATGATGAGTGTGAGATATAAAGCTGTATGGCTTTGCGTAATGCTGAGCAAAGAAGTACTCGGAGTATTCCAACACAAATATAGCGATGTTTATAATCGGTGTCTTGTTTAACCCATGCTGTTTAAATTTTAATAAAACGCCACGTAGTCCATGTAGTGTCTTATATATGTGGTAGCTACTATTAGGTAGGTAAGTACCTACTTTGTACCTAGATACTACTACCTTACTGCATGCGAGTCGGCAAGGCTCATCGCGAATTACAAAATTAAACGACAGCCTTGCCAATCACTTGGCCTATTGGTACGTAACCATGCATGCAAGCATACCCCGCACGCTTGGAGAAGGCGACAAAAAACGGCGTCAACTTCCGTGATGATTTTCTTTTCCAAATTCCCATTAATTGCTCTTTCGGCCTTGCATATACTGCTTATCTCTGCTTTGTTCGTCTGACAAGAATAGTTGGCATTATGAGCTCTCCCCGCGCTATCGAGTCCAATACTATTGGAAATAATGCCCAACTTCATCAAGGCGATGTGATACACAATTATTCCAGTAATCCTCTCGAACCCTGTGTCTTGATTCCTTTTCTCCGCAACGAGGAGCTTGTCCCTCGTCCAGACCTTGTCAGCGAGCTAGACAGAATCCTGCCGCTATCCGACGAATACTCCACCGCCGCCCTCTATGGTCTTGGCGGCTCAGGGTAAGTCATCAAGGTGCTATGATGTATGAAACGTTGCTAAGTAGAGGCAACATAGCAAAACTCAGCTTGCCCTCGACTACGCCTATCGCCGGAGTCAAGACCCCACCTGCTCTGTGTTCTGGGTCCATGCCGACAACGAGACGACATTCACCCAAGACTTCAAGTCGATTGCGAAGAAGCTCGGTCTCTCAAGCAATCTCGATGGCAAAGATCTCTTAATGGCCGTACGTTACCGTATGGAGGCGAGCCCTCCTTGGGTACTCATTCTAGATAACGCGGATAACTTGAGGCTCTTTGGTGTCAGCCACACCACACAAGATGCATTGAATCTGGGAGACGATGCATTACACTTACACAATTTTGTCCCGCGAGGTCCAAGGGGCCAAGTTCTTTGGACTAGCCGCGACGAGCGCATTGCTGGAGGACTTGTTGCTGCTCGAAGGGCAATCAAAGTCTCAAATATGACTCCAGTTGAGGCGAAAGAGCTGTTCGACAGTGTTCGAAATAGCCAAGTGAAAAGCGATGAGACAAAAGATATTGAAGCACTTCTTGTCGAGCTTGACTGGCTGCCGCTCGCTATATCGCAAGCTGCAGCATATTTAAGGAGGACCTTGACAACTGTTGAGGAATACATGGTGAAATTGAAAGAGGGCAAGAAAAGATGGAGAATTCTAAAGCAATCACAAACTGACCGCCATCGGCGGCCAGAGGTATCAAACAGCATTTTAGAGACTTGGAACATTTCGATGAAGCACCTTCAGATTGAAAACAAGACGTCATATCAGATTTTGCACATACATGCCTTTCTAGATAACCAGAACATCCCGGCTGAATTGATCAAGCAGGCAGCTCTTTACATCCACGACAATAATGTGACGGATCATGTTCACGAAGCACAAGATGACGATTCCTCATCAGACTCTGATAGTGATGGTGATCAAATTACTGAAGCTATCGCCCGTCTCTGTGACTTTTCGTTTTTAAGTTTACAGGCTACTGGAGATGGAAATCGCGCATATAAGGTCCACAAGCTAGTACAAGAAGCGATGCGGTATGGACTGGGTAGAAAGGAACGAAAGGAAGAAGAAAAATATTTCTCGGCTGCAGCACTTGAGATTGTTTACAGCCTCTTCCCAGACAGTGGACGCGAGGTATGGAACGAATGCGAGAAGTACATCACACACGCACAGCAGGCGTGTGAGTGTGCTTCACTTTGTGGAAGAGATTTAAGGGCCGCAGATTTATTAAAAAAGCTATCGGATTATCTATACGACCGTGGAAGATGGAGAGAGAGAGAGATTGTGGACCAAAGAGAGTATGAATTACGAAAGGCGACCTTAGGTGATAGGCATCTTGATACGATTGAGAGTATGGAAAACCTTGCAGTGTCGTATTATGAACTTGGAAGATATAAAGAGGCAGAAGGAATACAGGCAGAAGTATTAGCACTACGGCGGGAGATTCTTGGTGATACACATCCTGGTACAACCTGGAGCATGGCATCTCTTGCAACAATATATTATGCACTAGGCAGATATAAAGAGACAGAAGGAATAGATGTAGAAGCACTAGCACTACAGCGGGAGATTCTCGGCGATAAGCATCCTGATACAACCTGGAGCATGGCATCTCTTGCAACAATATATTATGCACTCGGCAGATATAAAGAGGCAGAAGGAATACAGGCAAAAGCATTAGCACTACGGCGGGAGATTCTTGGCGATACACATCCTGATACAATCTGGAGCATGGCATCTCTTGCAACAATATATCATACACTCGGCAGATATACAGAGGCAGAAGGAATGAAGATAAAAGCACTAGCATTACGGCGGGAGATTCTTGGTGATACACATCCGGATACAATTAAGAGCATGACATCTCTTGCAACAACATATCATGCACTCGGCAGATATAAAGAAGCAGAAGGAATGAAGATAAAAGCACTAGCATTACGGCGGGAGATTCTTGGCGATATACATCCTGATACAATCAATAGTATATCATCTCTTGCAATAACATATCATGCACTCGGCAGACATAAAGAGGCAGAAGCAATGAAGATAAAAGCACTAGCACTACAGCGGGAGATTCGTGGCGATACACATCCGGATACAATCTGGAGCATGGCAGAGCTTGCATCAACATATTACAATCTTGGTAGATATAAAGAGGCAGAAGGAATAATGGTAGAAGTATTGGCATTACGGCGGGAGATTCTTGGCGATACGCATCCGGATACAATCGAGAGTATGTCATCCCTTGCAATGACATATCGTGCATTAGGGAAGGATGAAGAGGCAGAGGAGTTAGAGGTCGAAGAGGCAGAGAAGTTAAAGGACAAAGAGGCAGAGATGTTAGCTTAGTATTCAAATTCAAGTTGAGGTCAAGCTAAGTGCATCATTCTCGTGCTCTCAAGATGTCGATGCTCTGAATTGCAAAAGAAACTGATTGTTTAGAATCAGCACTTCAAGTTTATATTTTGGATACAGTCATCGCCATTACATGCAAGCTATTATGAATGACTTACGGATCTAAGTTCTGCTGTAATGTGGAATGGATGCTTTGCGATGTAAGCAGCAATGCATAAGTTATAGCTGCCGGGTCTTCAACTATCTTTGTTTCTCTGCCATAACTGCTGGTATGCTTCAGTCTCGCTAGCATAGGTGATTATAGCCCCAAATCTACACACACTGCAGCGCACCATGGAGGCCCTGATCAACAGTAAGTTTGAGGATGGAAAAAATATCGACGATGAAGAAATAGTGAAGCAGAATGAATACACATCACAAACTATACACTACGCGCGATTGAATATAAAGCGATTTCGGATCATCGAAACTCCCCGGAACATGTCACACCCATTCAAGAAAGCACCCACTCAGACTACAATTACAAAAAGCAGATAACGTCTTAACTAAATTTCTTTTCCTTGAATAGATTATGATATAAAAGCCATTTTTATCTTGATCACATATATAGTTGTAAACAGTATCTCATTAACCTCAAGCTAAAGCCCATTTATTCCCGCCAGTAATGTTCTTAGTTACATACTTTCTAACATCCACCCAAGCAGATAAAAGCTGTCATAGCTTTGATACTCAGAACTATTCAAGCATAATCTGTAGTAGTAATCTCATTTGAGCCAATGCCCGTACCAACTCATCTTTACTATTGACGACGTCAACTAACAAACAGAGGCTCTGTGGTATATTGAAGTTCTGCCATCCTAATGTGACATAAAATCATCTAGGACGGCATGATTCAGACCCAGTCCCCTTTTTTATGTGACACAGTTTGTTGTCGTAAAAAAAAATTCAATCCTTCTGTGTCCGACGACTTTATAGTTGGCTAAAATCATAATCAGCACGTCAAATATAATGGGACTAACATGCAGTTGAATTGCTTGTTCAAGTCTGGTAACACAATAGTATCTCGGTATGTTGCTGACTCACCCTCCTAGCCGGACTAGGCCGCCTCTTCTTTCCGGTCGCTTCATCTACTGTCATTAGATAGAGGATTGCTTAGTTTTATTCAGTTTAATTGTCTTACAAGGGTATACTGCAGATTGCACCATCTCAATGATGGCCTCGTTCTTATTTCGTATAGCAAGCTCCAGTGGCGTAGAATGGCAATACTCACCCTTGAAGTTAGGCTGAGCACCGTATCTAAGCAGCAGCTCTACAACTTGGGGTTTCGACAAACTTATCGCGTATAATAGAGGTGTCTTATGATTGGATTAATAAACGTATAAATAATCTTAATCGTTCACGCTCACATATTGAACAGTCTAGAATAGCAGTCTAGACATCAGCGCATCGATTGTATAATAAGAGGATCTAAAGTTTAAAGTTGTTCACTTACATGCTATAATATTGACGTTAGTTATATTAGAGTATAGATATTAGCGCACCAATTATAAAAGAAATATATAGAGCTTGAGGCTGTTTACTTACAGACTATAACTTTGATGTTAGGTATATCAGAGGGCTCATTGATTGCATAAACGAGAGTAACTAAAGTTTGTAGCTGTTCACTTACACGCTATAAGATCAATGTCAGCATATCTGCTATACTAATTAGAGAAGATAGGATTCCCGTACATATGCCCGTATATCCTACAAGACCAAATATTCATTATATCAGCAACAAATACAATGCACACTGAGGCGGATATATCACTACTAACTTCCTGCGACGCCAAACAACGTTAGTCAGTAACGTAGCTTTGAAATGTCCAAATTCGTTTATATTTACCCAATACTGGACAATGAATGCTTAGTTTTTGATTCAGTTGCAGTCTGTGTTTTTTACTCACGAATGTGTGATCCGTTTTCGCCCCGCGTTTAAGAAGCATCTCAACGATTTCCATTTCACTCTTTTCAATCGCGTGAATCAATGGGGTCTGGCCGTTGCGCGTCTCTCTTGCATTTACATCGGCCCCTTGTTGAAGAAGCATCTCGATGATATCCATTTTACCTTTTTTAATCGCATAGCATAATGGGATATAGCTTAGGCTGTCGCTGACATTTGCATTGGCCTTGCGTTCAAGAAGCATCTCGACAATATCCATTTCGCCTTTTTGGATCGCATAATATAATGGGGTGCTGCCATCTTTGTCACTTGCATTTGTATCGGCCCCGCTTTTAAGAAGCATCTCGACAATATCGGTTTTATGTGCAGCAAAAGCAGTCGCATACATCAAAAGGGTGCGGCCTTCTTTGTCGCTTGCATTTGCATCAGCCTTATTTTTAAGAAGTATTTCGACAATACCCATTTCGCCATTCTCAATCGCGTAATATAATGGGGTGCGGCTTAGGCTGTCCCTTGCATTTGCATCGGCCCTGCTTCTGAGAAGCATCTCGACAATTTTCATTTCGCCCTTTTTAATCGCGTGGGTTAATGGGGTGCGGCCTAAGCCGTTGGTTGCATTTGCATCAGCCCCTTGTTGAAGAAACATTTCGACAATTTCCATTTCGCTCTTTTTAACTGCGTGAATTAATGGGGTTTGGTAGTCTTTCCCGACTCTTGCATTCACGTCGGCCCCATGTTTAAGAAGCATCTCGACAAGGTCCGTTTTGCCTCCAGCACGGGTAATCGCATAATATAACAGGGTCCAATCGTTCCCGACTCTTGCATTTACGTCGGCCCCGTGTTTAAGAAGCATCTCGACAAGGTCCGTTTTGCCTTCAGCCCGGGTGATCGCGTAATATAACAGGGTCCAGTCGTTCCTATCTCTTGCATTTACGTCTGCACCTTTTTCTAACAACAGTCGAACAACAGTCATATGCCTGTGCTCGATGGCTAAGAAGAGGGGCGTCCTCTCATCGTCATCCACCACTTCCGTATGGGCACCGCTGTCGAGCAGTAGTTTGACGACGGGCTCATGGCCTCCTCTAGTAGCAGACAGAAGCAATTCACGACGAGTCTCATCTATCAAATCGGCCTGGACCTCTTTTGTTAGGTCGTTAGCTATATCCTCTTGCCCAATGCTAAGAGCGTAAGATATCGGCGTTCCTCCAATTTCATCCTTCAAGTCTGCGCGGGCTCCTGCCTTGACCAGCCTCTTGACGATAGCTAGGTGGCTATTCCAGATGGCGTAAAATAACGGCGTTCTCCCTTGCTTATCTCTTTCATTAACCATTGCACCTTTCGGGAGCGATAGATTCTTGAGGGCATTTATAAGATGAAATTTGGGACCCTTGATTAGCAGCCTTACAACACTGTCAAATCCATTCTCCGATGCCCAAGAGAGCGCCGAACGCTGATAAGTGTCGTCGACAGAATCTATTTTGATATCGGGTGTCTTAAGCTGGAGCCTTACAATAAGTTCGATTCCAAAGTATGAGGCAATCATAAGTGTCGTGAAATTGAGAGGGAAGTCGGTTTGCGTGCCCCTCCAATAAATCGTGAACCAAGTCAGACAACAGTTTGACGTCATATCACAGATTCGCTGCAGTGGCTCTATAATTTCTTTCTCTTTGATATCGGACTCTCGCAAATGTGCAGCCCAGTTTTTTGCAGAGTACTCGAGGAAGATATTATCGCGAAGATATTCGGTCAGGTTTTGTTGCCTGGTGAGTGGGTGGATCTCAAATTCAGTCAAAAGCAGATACCAAACGCAAATACTGCAAAGAATACGATGAGACGTCGATGGTGTGAGTGAGAACTTCCATATAAGTGGAGGCTCATCTTGCCGGCCTTCTGGGCTATTTTGTTGACTGTCCAGATTGTCTCTCGCGACTAAAAACTCTTTCGCAGTCTGATGAAGGAGATAAATCTTCTCATCTGTAATGGTTACGAAGAGGCCACAGAGATCCCTGATATATTGGCTGACGCGGTCATCCGGTCTGCGTTGTAGGGTTTTATTCAGCGCCAGATCCATTTCTGAGAGAGTCAACGGTCGTTGAGCTGCGACCACAATATGTAACAGTTCTTCTGTCTTGCTGGGGTTCATGCTCTTAGCTAGAATCTTGTCGTATGCTTCGTCAATTGTTCGTGGAAGGGTGGTAATGATGTTGCGTATCTCATCCTCGTTAATCTTGTGGCTAATTTCGGTTTCAATCCAGTCTAGAGTGAGATAAACCCACAAATATGTCTGATTAGGAATAGCCATGAGCCCTTGCAAGAGCAGCTGGTTCTCGCCTTCTGTAAGATCCATATTTTTTCGGATCCGGGAAACCCTGTCCTTTATATATATATTGATCTCCTTGGAGATCATCTTTACCTCTGTATCACCGTCTCCCTTTAGGTGAATCACTGGAAGGTCAGGGATGTTAAGAGTTTCTTTGAAGCCCTGTCTGATTTTGTCATACGGGCGACTTGTTACCAGAAACTTTATGTTGACACTCTTCTTGGTGTTATTCTTTGGACCATAAAATTCGGACAAGATTTTCGAAAAGTCCCGTCTTTCTTCATCTTTGCATTCATCAAATGCATCAAGAATACAGATTATCTCGCCAGCATTTTTATCCTGTGCGGCCATGGTTAAGATGTCCCAGAGCTCCCAAAGGCCGAAATACGAATTGGCGAGAGGTACTTTGTAAGTTTTAAATCGCTTGATAATATCGGTAGAGAAAATATCTTCTCTTTGTATAAAGAGCTGATGTAAAATGCAACTTAGAGCGCCATTTGCGCTCTTCTGATCCTCGAAGTCGTCTTTGAAGAAGAAATAACAAACTGTTGCTAATTTCTCATCTTTGAAGTATTCCACAAGATATTTAGCCAGAACAGACTTTCCACAGCCGGGATTTGCAGATACCAAGAGCATAGAGGAAGACTTGTTGCCTCGCCAGCGCTGAAAGTGGCCATGGCTCATAGACCATTCGCATGTTCCTGGAACACGGTCCGGATTTCTGTCCTTCCTCTGTAGGTATGGTGATGTATAAAGGGCGCGAAGTATGTCTTCCCGAGCGTTATCATCTATATTAGACAAACCAAATTAGTCAACCAATAAGAATTCTATTAGTATCATATCGTCATACCAGGACTTGGATTGGCTGCGTTATAGTTATTTATTGTTCCGCCACCACTGTTAATCTGATGGCCTTGGCCGCTATAACGATGCTGATGGCCCGTTCCGCTTGAGGCAATGTGCTGAATAAAGTTATTCCCACTCTCATGCTCCATTTTGATCTTCCTATGAACCAAGGCTTGTGTTTTTGCACAGGCGCTGCCGTGGCCCTACTTCCCCACTGAGCTCTCCTGCTACCACCCAAGCAAAAGTCGGGTATATTCTATGAAATATAACGATTTTCTTCCTATCAATAGCAGACAAATAGACAGCAACCTGCAAAAAGCAAGATATGGATGGGTTGAACAAGCTATCGGCTTCAAAATAAAAGGAAGCTGGATAAATCAATGAAGATGGCCGGAGAAAAAGAGGGGTTGCTCCAGCTGAGGCTCCAGATACCCGACAACATAGGAAGTACACAGCCCATGTATCTTTATCAGCCTCAATGTGTGGAGACAGACATACGGTTGGCTGTAATAGCCCTCTTACGTGATAAGCCAGTCAAAAGAGATAACTCTCACTGAAAGTGTCCCATTGGCTGTTATAATTGCTAATTGTAGCCAATAAACCTGTCTTTATGAGGGAGGGGTGTGTGTGTGTGTGTGTGTGTGTGTGTGTGTGAAAACCATGTGCGATGAATTGCTATGTAGTCTGATTTTTGGTCCTAATGGATACCTAACAATGGCATCTGGTTGCGTCAGGCTGGGAAGATCGACACATCTGGCAGGTTATCTATCGTTGATAACGCTGTTCTTCTGAATCACAAATAGTGTACAATTGTAGGCGAAGAAGGATATCTTAGCAACTAAGCATCGCTCTTTTGAGCTGCGACTGTTTGTTATAGTGCCCATGATGTGTCATGCGGGCCTGTTGGAGCTGCATTAAGTATAATCACCATATACATGCGTGTAGCTTTGCATTACCCACTGAATAACATTGACTTAAACATACAGTCACAAAACTCAGCCATAGGATAGAAAAATTACCATCCATGTTCTCACAGCGTAAAGTAAATCAATATCATATTTTCATCTATCAGTCATAGGGTATCGTCCGAGTACAGCTTTCATGACCGAGGCAGCAGCAGCAGCAGCATACCGTTGCCACAAGTCATTTTTGTGGCTATCAGCGTAGTCGCATACTCCTTTCACAATAATACATGGAATTTCGTCCCAAACACCTGCCCCCTCCATCTCAAGTGCAATCACATTGTGTTGAGACGCGATCTGGTCCCGGTGCTCGCCAGATTTCATCACGATGCTTCCAGAGGCTATACGCCCAATAAAAATTTCAGGACATTGCTCTTTAGGATCTCTCATCTCCAGGCCCGTTCGCTTTACCAGTTGGCTCTCATCACACCCAAGTTCGGCACAGGACATCCGGGCAGCATCCTCGCAGAAGTCATCTGTCTGCTTATCACAGATGCTACATGGTTGTATGCCTCGATGCTTATGCCGATATGTTGCTGCAAAAAGTTTGTCATTGACCGACCCAGGATACTGATAGCTGTATCGACGTCGCTTCCGTGCGGCTGCATTTTGTAGTGCTTTCAAGTATAAACATGCGTTTTCCTGCAGCTTCTCTCTTATATATTCTGTCTCAAAGCTTGCAACCAAGCTGCGAATGTTCTTGTTGGGTCGACCGAGGCTATTATCGACGGTGTCTTTGATCACATACTTGTTATGATACTGCTTGCCCAAGTCATACTGAACGACGGATTTGCTGATAACGACATCACCCAGGTGAATTTCGTTGACACCCTCTCCTGGCACACCGCCACAAATACCAACTAGAAATGCAAGCTGAAGGCCAGGATAACTCGACCGGAAGCTCGCTGCTGCCCCAGCCGCAGTGACTGTGCCCATATTGGGGAGAAGCACCAACACAACGTCGTATCGATCTATGCGGCCGGTTGTGTAAGTATTCATATCGCCGCGTGCGCGCCCGTATGACTCATCTTCACCCCAGAACTGGTCAAAAAGTAAAGAAACGACATCATACTCGAGTGACAGCGTGCATATGATAGCAATTTGAAAATCTTCGCGACGACGCGGTCGATCTCGATGAGTCCCAATATTTGCATTCACGGTTTTAGGATTCACAGTCTCTGCCTGACCTCTCCTGTGCTGTAGTTGATCATGGCCTACAACTCCAGAATCACGATTCTGGTTTGGATTGTTTCCATCTATATGATGGGAGTCATTACGGTCGTGACCTTCACCTCTCCAAGCCCTCTCGTCTTGATTAGATGAAACTTAAAAAACATGAAAAGAGTCAGCGGATTTATATTAAAATTTGGATATTAAACCTATGGCCTCATACCGAAGCTTATAGTCGCTGCGTGGTAATTATTAATAGCGCCATTGCCATTATTAATATGATGCCCCCGACCGCCATAGTGAGCTTGGTGGCCCGTTCCCCCAGAGGCAATATTCTGAGTGAAATTTGCCCCGGAGTTCCTGAACTCTGAGTCCGGAACAGACGATTCCACCTTGGACATCTTATCAATGGCATCTCTTAGCTCGGCAGTCTGTTTGTCGGTTTCTGGGCTAAGCGGTTGATTGGTAAATAATTCGTTCAGGTCTTTTAAAATGCCCAGCATAAGGACCTCCACGCGGTAGGATTTCCCCAAGCTTAACAGAGTGTCGCGATAACAGTCCAGGATAGGTCCATCTCTGGTATCTTTCTCCGCCTCCTTGCCAACTTCAGTGAATATTTTTTGTAGCATTTTCGCTTTTCTTTCGAGGCTAGTAGCCAATGGCTGGGTGATCTCTTTAGATGATTCGTCCCAGGTTAAGTTATCGCGAGCTTGGCGTAGAGTGGAATTGGCGAGAGTGAGATGCTGGTTTACTGCACTGAACTCATCTGGAAGATCAGCGATGTCTTGAATCTGTTGCTCATATTGAGAAGTGATGGCCTGAACGGTTGCAATTGTCGATTTAATGACTTTGCGAGGATCCATTTCGGTGTTTATGTGACCAGCCTGTGGACGGCTGGTAAGGCAGATAAAAGAGATGGTCCTTGTTATCTGCAATCAGCGTTAGGCTCATATAACTACCCATTCAAAGATGCTAATACTTCTAAGAAGGAAATCTTCCAGGAAAAAGTCTCTGTTCTTTGACAGTTCGATCGTTTGCTGGTCAACAGACAGCTGTTATTCACAATAACATTACCCGGCTAGGCCACGAACAGACTCCAAGCGCAAGACGAGTACGCGCCGGGTAAGCGACTAGAGCATCATTTGAAAGTAAACAAGCGGCGAAAAGACATCCCTCAAACGTGGGTAGAGAGGGGTTCACCAGACGAGGCTCCCATATGCCCTTATGTCAGCGGTAGGATTTCTGATGGGTTGCATGCGAGTCAGTAATTGACAATTTAGGATTAGCGTTCTGCATCTATTGCTTCAATGTTCTACGTGGACGAATAGGCGGCCAGACTCTTTCTAAATATCTCACGAGTTCATGTACATCCATCACATTCAACAGGTGGTCACGATGCATTTAACTAACCCTGTTTTGCCCAGACAAATGACGATATTGGCCACTTAATGTGGGCCTCGATAGCAGTGAGAACTCTCGGAATATAGTTAGTGTAAGTCAATTATTATCAATAAAGTATAATAAATTTTAATTACAAAATCCAGACCTGCGTGACGAGTACACATGAAGAGGCTTTCTTATAAATCTGAACACTTCGTCTTCGTTGATGAGGAGTAGACCTGATTGCAGTGTTAGAACCTGAAAGGGAGGCTATGCTCCTAGAGATATATTACTGGTGCGGATGAAGCGACTTCATAGGAGCAAGCGGGCTCAGATTCTCCCTGCATATAGCCAAGATGGTGTAATTCATTTGAGACGGGCAAAGCTTCATCAGCCACATAATTGTAGAAAAATTCATTGAGAAGCTTTACTGCACTTACTGCGGCAGGTTCCAAGATCGAAGGTCTGTTCTAGTCATGGACAACGCTTTATGGAACTTTTCAGCGAAAATGACGGAGAGAGTGGTTTGGATAGACGTGAGGCTGCGGGTTGTAAGAGTGGTGGTCTAGTGGCACTGACTACAGTAACTGCCTATCATTTTGTCCCGCAACTGGGCTGTTTGGCAGCCGGTGAGTATTATTAATAGACGTTGCATTCTTCGATGTATAGCAGATTCAAATAAGGAGAAAAGTTAGAATATGAAGAGGAATTTATAGCCGGCCTATGAAGCATACTTGGTGTGTGTTTTTGTTTGAACATTCAATGAAGGTTGGATCTATCGCGGGGCTAGAGTGGGGTGTAGTTTACAGGTGCAAATAGCGCTGGCGTCTTTCAACAAATCAGTCCGATATGGTGTAGTGGCTAACATCGCTCGCTCTCATTAAGATCCGAGCAGCCCTGGGTTCGATTCCCAGTATCGGAGTACAAATTCATTTTTTGCTATTTTATTCGACTTTACTTTTACTTTTTATAATCCGTATTGACTGGGCTGTATCGTTGTTTTGTCGTACGACTTAATGAGAGGGAGGGTTACAACGGCTAGCTAGAGTGAGCACTAAGAATTAACCAACTGGTTGAATAACAATAGCTCCATCCATAGACTTTACCATTTGAAGCACACAAACCAAGGAAAATCCATGTTTACTTCCGATACAGAATGGAGTCCCGGTAACACAGCTCCACAAGCTGATGGGCAACGGGAATCTCGTGGCTTGGCCTAAAGATCTTGAGCCGGCCTGATCCTAGTTGAATTAGCGTCTCTCTCTCCCTCTCCCCAAACAAACAAGATGAGCCTGTGAGACATGAAAAAAGAAGAACCTTGCCCGCCGCTAAATCGTCGCCTGCATGGAGGAAGGGGGGCCTTGCCTTGGTCCATGTCTCGCTGCGCCCAGTTAAAATTCCGCATGCACGTAAACAAAGGAAGCGTCATGATGTTTTGCATGAGTCTAATGGGGTTTCTGTGCCGGGTCTAGGATGAATCCTTGGTTGGTGGGAGAGGGATGGTGTGTAAACACTACCTAAGAAGGTAGGTAATAGGTAACTTGTTGTTTGAGGCGGGAAGCAAACGAGGGCTCGTTTATTTAGAGTTGTGCTCTGTTTTCTGTTGACTATAGAGAAATGGTATATAGTACTACTATCTATTCATCATCTACATGTACTTGTGTATAAAAGACCAAATTGTAAAAGATGTCTCAATTTCACTGCCCTGTAAAAAGGGAGACATCTTCTATGCATGGTGCCATCATCGTGATTTCAACAAACGATAAGATGCTTGTAGATACCATTTTTAGGGCCGCGGGGTGACTCCGTAACGCTCTGAAACAGCCACTCAAACCGCGCGACTCCCACAGGGCGCCTCAAAAAGGCAATCGAAGTCGCCATGGCAACGCCCAGCCCGCAGTTGCTACACCAAGCGGCTAAACTGTGGAGTCGCCAGCCCATGCAAATGCCACTCTTTTTCCTCTCTCCGCCAGCCAAGGTTGCCTCTTTTTTTCATGCAAAAGCTGTCTCACAGCCGCTGCAAGTCTTTGTTTTTGCAATTCTTCTTTTTTCTCTTTCTTCTTCATCTCTGCCGAACGTGCATTGAAGCGAAAAGCTCGAGTGGCGCCAACTCTCGTTTCTTTTATGCAAGCGTTTGTTGAAGAAAGGAAAGTGTATTCTTTTATTTACTCTTCGCTTTGTCGACAAACAGATATCGATTGCTGCCCGACGATCTATCTGACGAATCGAAATTGATCAGCGTGACTTTCTTCTTCATTATCAGTAACCAGCATTGATATCCTTTTTTGTCCTTCTCCCGGGTACAAAGATAAAGAAAAAGCTGCCCAACTACCTTACCTGATACCCCTGCGTGATCCCAGGAGAACCCCGCGCGTTTTCCCTGGTCATCTCCCACCAACGCTCTCCCTGGCAGCCCTTTTCTTTCATCACTGCCAACACGCCTTCGCTCAACGTTCAGTACCAACGGGGCTTGGGACTTTTCAAGCCTTTTACCACAAAAGCATCCTTTAGCAGCACTTGAGTCGCCTCGGGGTGGCTGATCTTGTTCGCCATGGACACCAGCTACCTCTCTAAACAGGTCAACAACAGCATTGGCCAGCTGCACAGCCTGTTCGATGACATCGGTGTGCCAGATCATGAGCGTGAGGCTCGAGAGTCAGAGGTACGATTATGATTACTTTCCTAAAGGCTAGTCTGTCTACAGACGATGCTAACGTGAAATGGTCTTGTAGCTGTTCCAAGCTCTGTCGGAGGCACTCAACAACCACCTACGCTTGGTGACGTCGGAGAAGAAGGAGATGGTCGACGAAGCTAAAAAGACTATCACGGCGATTCGACAGATGGAGGCATCTTTAGATGACTCTAAGCAACGACGGAAAACCTCAAACGATGACGACATGAAGATCTCATATCCCCTTGTACGATGCTTGCAAACCCTCAAGGAGAAGCATGGGCAGGTACAAAGATTGCACAGGGAGCGATTTGATCAAGTAAAGAGTGAGTGGATCTTCAAAGGCAGGGTCATTGATGTTTGACATTCCTTACTAACGTTTATCGCAGAGCTCGTTGAGGCCCTCGAATCATACTCATCACATCTGGAGCCTTCATTCGTCAAGATTGCTCTCCCACCTACTGGCCCCAACCAATCTATCCCTCTTAACTTTGACCTGTCAGCATCCTACGTAAACCGCCTTGACGCAGAGTTTACGCGAGTGTATGAAGAGTATACTCGCCGGCTCACGTCAGTAGAAACACTAGGAGACCAAATCATTCAGCTGTGGGCCGAGCTTGGCGTTCCACAAGCCCAGCAGGATACCGCCATCATCAAGTACTACCGTGAGGCCCCAGAGCAGCTTGGCCTCCACCAGGACGACATCAAGCACCTGCAAGCCAAGCATGATAAGCTGTCAGAAGAGAAGAAGAATCGTGAAAAGAAGCTACGCGATCTCAAGGCTACAGTTGAAAACCTCTGGGAGAAGCTTGGCATTGATGAGCAGGAGACCAAAACTTTCCTCAACCAGAACAGAGGCTGTGGTATCCGTCAGATCAACGAGTTTGAAGACGAGCTTGAGCGATTGAACCAAGTAAAGCGCCAGAACATGCACATCTTCATTGAGGACACGCGCGTCAAGCTTCAAGAGCTCTGGGATGCTTTGTATTTTTCGGAAGATGAAATGCTCGAGTTTACGCCTGCCTTCTCCGATGTCTACAGTGATGCGCTGCTGGAGGCTCATGAGCGCGAGGTTTCTCGCCTGCAGACGCTTAGAGAGCAACGCGCACCAACTCTTGACCTGGTTGATAAGCACAAGGCTCTGATCAAGGACAGAGACGAACTTATCGCGTCAAGCCAAGACGCCTCTCGTCTCATGCTACGCGGTCAGAAGGGCGAGAAACGCGATCCTGGAAAGCTACTTCGCGAGGAAAAGATGCGCAAGCGCATCGCCAAAGAACTTCCCAAGGTGACGGCTGAATTGAAAAAGGTCCTCGAACAGTGGGAGGAGGAGTACGATAGACCATTCTTGGTCTACGGCGAGCGATACCTCGACGAAGTAGAAGCCGAAGATGCAAAGAAGCCAGCTCCAACCCGATCCAGAACACCAGCAGGTCCTCCCCCATCAGCTGCCAAAAGCCTGATGAAGTCAGTATCATCTTCGGCGATAAGGCCTACCACTGCCACCAAGGCCGGCCTGCCTCCGCGTTCAATGACAAAAACTCCTACCGCTGGTGTATACAATCTGAGCAACAAGTCTCAGCCGGTGTTCTCGCAATCCGTCATGGACAGTGGAAGGGGTCCTGGTAGCCCTACGAGACAGCCAATAGCAAGAGCTCCTCTTTCTAAAATGAAAGATGGTAACAACTCACCAGAGCGGCCTAGGGCACATATTACTCAGAAGGGTATGGAGGCATTGCGCTCTGGCGGCTCCGTCAGAATCCCCCCACCTAAGATGCGCGAACTGAGGTCTGTTGCCTCATTGGAGACACCATTTAACCCATACAAGTCGATGGGCTTGGACTCCAACATCGTCCGTGCGGTCGACCCTGAAGATGTCTACGATGATAGGCCACAATCTAGAATGGGCCCACCTGAGTCGAACATGTCACATCGTCGGCAGCCCAGCTACTTGGATGAAGAAGATGATGACCACTACTCTTCCGTCCGAGAAGTCCAACGATATCCTCAAGCGGCCCCAACCAGATTCGTTTCCAGCACGTCAACTACCTCGACAGTTGTTACTGGTTCTGAGAACTGGGAGACGTACGATGACAACAGTGAGGAAGAGCCAGATGCATCAGACGCATACTATGCCAAGCTCCGGGCCGCTCGAGGCAAACGGATAGAACCCGAGCAGGGCCACCGACCTACAAGCAGCACGGCGAAGCGTACACGCGGAGTTCCTGCAGCTTACGCGCCGCCCGTGATGATTGACGAAGACGGCAACCGCATCGTGTCGAGAGGCAGCGAATGGACAGATGAAGATGGCTTCCCTTGATCGCTTATTGCTGCTTGTCTGCTAACCACGTCCCGTGTCCTCACGGTTGACGTTGGAAAATAGTGTAAATGAGATATGTGTCTATGCTACTCGCTGCTTTCCCTCCCTATTAGCAGCGAGACGAATGAAGAGCTTATGAGGATGCGGGCCATCTACGAACGGCGTTGCGGAGCCATTGTCTGTTCTGCAGGCAGACAATGGCGCAATGTTTGCTGCTTCATTTCAATGTTGAATCTGTTCGATTCTCGCGTTGGTTTTTATTCTGTGTCATATATGCGCCGTGCTGTGCATAAGGCTTTTCTGGTTATAATGTTCCGCATTGATTTCCTTTCTTTCTTGTTGTTTCAATATCATGGATTGGGGCTTAATGGGAGGTTTCTAGGGGTGGGGAGGAGAGCAAACGGAAATGGGACCGGACGGGAAAGGCGAAAAAAGGGAGAGGCTGGCGTTGCGTTTGCTATTTTCTGTTTGTACGGCAACAATGGATGTCTTTGGCTGACTGGGGAAGGCCTCTGTGTTTTTTTATTTTTCTTTCGTATTTGCAGCATGAGAAATGTTCCAATGTTTGAATCCTAGGTTGACCTTGTAGAAGCGATTGTCCTCGTGAAGTTGTGAGGTGAAATGCCGTCTCTGTCTTAGTCTATCCGATAGCCAACCTGGTTAACTTGAGACAGATCTCTCAGCTGATGCCTTCTAGACAATGGCCGGGCGGTTATAGCAGCTACAGGTCGTCAGCGCAGTTCGTCAGCGCAGTTTCTACAGCGCATGCGCGCGGCAGCAGGGCACTTATAGTGGATGCGTGCACTGATCGCGTGGGTCGTCTTTAGCGCCTTGCAGGGTCACATTCCGCCAAAACGAAACGCCAAAGTCGGGGCCTCCGGCAGCTGAGCCCGAACATCCGCATGAAAAAAAAGGCCGTTTCGGGCCCCTGTCCGGGCTTTGCGCTGCCCGTCGCCTTGGCTGGGCTGACTGAACTTTTGGATCCTTCCACGTATTCGCTTTCAAGTCGAGCCTTAGTTTTTTTTTTCTATTTACAGCTTCTCCTATTTTCTTGATTACTTGGCAGTCTTACCTTTTGGTACACTCATTGTTTCTCTCCTCGTTTTTTTACTTGTCCATCAGAATGTCGTCTTGCAAATAGTCCAGATACCGAACGAATCCCTTCCCTCCGATCCCCTCGCTTCTAATGTCGTCAACCCCCCCGCGATATCTCGGTGATGAAGCCCGCGGACAACGCCTCCGCCGCGATTAGGGGCGCTACGCTGGCCTTTCAGAGAGACAAGCTTGAACAGGAACAAGAGTTGGCAAGGCAGCCCTCACTGCGTCATTTCAGAGAGCGGGACAATGGCGCCTTTACGGCTGCGACGGAGGCGGTGCGATCGACAGGGACCTCAACCAACAACAGTAACAGTAGCGCAAGTACCATCGGCACGCGAGCACACTTGGTTCCGGCAAGGACGGTTTCGACAGCATCGGCACCGACCATCGCAGAGCAGCATGGCGCGGCGGGATTAGATACTCGGCAGCAGCAGCAGCATTCGCAGCCGGCGGGCGTCGTGGCTGCGAGGCCATACCAGCTCGACCGTCATTTCAGCGGGGGTGGCGCCTCAGCGGCGTTTGCCTCTCAAGCTGCGCATCTGGGCCTGGCGGCAGCAACTGGACCAGCGCTGGCACGGATGGACGCGAAGAACCAAAGCCTCATCGCAGCGACGCTTGCTGCGAGCCGCAGTACGAGCCCGACGGCGGCCGGCAGGAAGACAGTCAAGAGGGCGGAGAGCGTGGGAGCTATGAGTTCTGCGAGTAGTGGAGGGAGTGTTGGTGATGTTGTAGATTCGGGGCCGTTGGCATCCGCTGGGTCATTGATATCGATGTTTGAAAAGGCTAGGGGAAAGGGGCCATCGCCGCCGGAGTCTGTCACCAGTGGTACCGAAGAAAAAATACCAGCAATGACGGTGATAACCAAGGAGAAGGGAGCTGTTGTTGGCAAGGCGAGTCAGAAGAAGAAGAGCAAGCCTCCGGCGGTCAAGGGAGATGCACGGCCGCCGACGCCTCCTCCCGCAGCAAAGACGCGCCGAGCCCCGATGGCTGAGACAGCGTCCGAGTCAAAACCCAGAGCTCCGGCAGATGACGGAAAGTCAAAGACAGCGGCCGCGGCGGATTTATCGGGTCCTCTGCGGTCGGGGAGCTTGGCATCGCAAACTGCACAGAAACAACAACAGCAACAACATACTATTAAATCGAAAGAGAATAAAGAAGCCGCTCCGCCCAAATTGTCGGCTACCCCTCGAAGGCCGATGACTCCAACCCCTGTTTCGGCTACTACGCAACCATCAACACCAGCTCCATCGTCAGAGCCCAGCTCCCGACCCAAGAGCTCCCAGGCACGGTCAGAAGCTGTGCCGCCGCGAGCGCTCCATCCGTCTACACCACCGCCCCTTAAACCTCTTATGAGCAGGAATGTCGCTGAGGTTGTATCTCCCCAGCCGACGCGGGTGTCGAAGACTCCGCTGAGCCCAATGGCGTCTCCTCACCTCACATTGAACCCATCTATACATATTGCCTTGGCGTCGCCTTCTCCGGATCCTCAGAAGAAGAGTCAGAATTCTACAGCGAAACGACCTCCCACGCCGCCGAAGCCTAGGGGGAGCGATAAGAGTTCTCGAGATAAAGATAAAGATCAGCTTCAGCCTACTCGTCGGGGCAGGTCGAACAGCCATAATTCGGATGCGGCGGCGTCTGGCCAATCACGGGCTTCTATAGCATCCGCGATATCTCGTTCGGGGCAGTCTGTGTCTCCCGTATCTGGCCAGCATACTGGGTCTCGCCCATCTTCTATATTCCTAGCTAGGAGACACTCCGTTGTGAGCGCTCCGTCGTCGCCTTCGCGAGAGCTTGCTTCACGGCGACGTCTCGCCAACGCGTCACCGAGTAGCCATACGCAGCTGGATAATCTTACGGATGCGATTATGGCTGGATCACTCGCTTCGTCTCGCTTGACACCGCATCATACTGGTTCGACTTCACTGGCTCCTCCGCTGCCGAAACGGCAGAAATCCCCTCGACTTTTGCATACCCTCCGACAGCCCCACCAGTTATCTGATGACGAGGAAGATCAGCACAAGAAAGGACATAGAGCTTTGCTACGTAAAGGGAAGCATGCGCATCACGAAGGGTCGCGAAAGAAATGGCGAGAAGAAATTAGACCACGGGAAAGGAAGCGGTACGAAGCGCTGTGGGCGTCTAATCGCGGCATACTACTCACCGATACACGCTTGATGAGCCCGGCTACGAGCCTTAGCAGCGATCTTGACCGGGATGTCTCGCAAAGCGTAGCTAACGTTGTGGTGAGAGAAGTGTGGCGCCGCTCGAGACTACCCGCAGACGAACTCGCAGAGATCTGGGACCTGGTCGACCGAAGCAGAGCGGGCATGTTGACCAGAGCAGAGTTCGTGGTGGGGACGTGGCTCGTTGACCAGCGGCTAAAGGGGAGGAAAGTGCCGGCGAAGGTGACAGATAGCGTCTGGGGCAGCGCGAATGGCGTGATGGTCAAGGGGCCGAGTGGGAAGTGAAGACGTGGACGTGGCGTGGCTTGCTTGGGCTTGGCCGTGGACTTTTTGTTGTTGATACCCTATAGAATACATACATAGCGTTGCGTGCATTATTGTGGCTGTGGGATACGAGTATGGCTTGGAATATACATAGATTATTACCTAGAAGACTCTCAAACTTGGTCATGATGAATATTTGGACAAGCTGAGAGTAGTGTCGGTTAGTCGGTTACCTTGATTTAATTATACAACTCTTCATTGAAGATATGTCTCTAATGCTCTGGTTCAAGCATCTTGAAAGCTCATATTTACTTGAGATGTACAAATCAGTTACCATGAATGACTTATACCTTTGAGGATGTATATTCATATATGCTTCAATCCATTTAGGCTTTATAAAAAGATGTCACGATTACTTGATAAGGGCAAAGTAATTCCAACTCGCCGGTTTCCCGACTTGATTTATACCGCTCGCTGCTATACTAACTAGTCTATACGTAAAGAATGCTATCAAAATCGATCATGGTTCTCGAATCAAATGTCCCTTTCCCAGCGCCTTCAAGATGCAATAGGTCGTCACCATTTGCTTAAGCACTGTCAAAGTTATCCCTTTTAATTCTGGCTAGACTTGTAGGTTGTGGAGGTCGCGGAGCCGACAGCAACAGTCACATTGAAGTTGACAACAACGGGCCCGTAGGCAGCGCCCTCGAGGCTGAAGAGGCTGGCGGAGATGAGGCCCGCGCCCTGGGGAGTGCCAGTTGGGAGGGTGATGGTGCGGCTGATGCTGGTCTCAATGTTGGAGTTTTCTGGGTTTGTTTCTGTTAGCCATGTACAACGGAATCGAATGTGAGATTTGTTTTGTTTTTAGGAGTACGTACGAGGTCCGAGGTAGAACGAGTCAAGGACTTCGCCGAGATTGCCACCTGGGAAGCCCTGGCCGTGAGTGAAGCCGACGGCAATGGCAACGTCGTAGACAGACTGGACGTAGTTTGCAGTCTCGATGACAATGGTGAAGGGGGAGCCTGCGGCAACTGTCTCAGGGACAGAGACACCGGTGATGATGGCGTTGGCACCAGCCAAGAGGGGGACAGCGGCAGCAATGGAGAAACGCATGTTGAAGGTTTTTGAGGTTGGTTTGTTTTGGTGAGGAGAAGTGAAGTGTGTGTTTGTGTTTGTAGTGTTGATGATGTTAGTTGAGAGTTGTTTGATGATGAGAATGAAATGTTTGATGATCAGCGGGCTTGTCTGTGTTTATATAGTTGGTGGAAGGCACATAGTTGGTGGAAGCAAGCACATGCAGACTAAGGATTACCAATTGCAGCTCATACGAGCCTGAATAATGAGTGTTATTTTCAGCATCAGCCCCGGGTCGATATCCGTGAGGCGAATGAGATCATCGGTGACTCCCTAGGCGGTGGATCGGCGCCAAACACGAGGTTTTGGCTCCTGTTGGGCTTTCACGGCGACAAGCTTAGATGTACCCTGTCTTTTGGCCCCTTGTCTCTTTTTTTGATTCTTTACAGATCTAGACCTCTTCTACGGTGACGATGCTAGGTGGGAATGGGAACACGAGATGGTATGTCGCAATGCTCTTTACTGTATTTGGATTTCGGCATGCATCGTACATGTATGCATGTGTATTATATATACGGTGAGGGATGTCCCCCCTGCGTTCTTGGTGAGATGAAAAGTATCCGAGCGGCCTGAATATGCCGATTCATACGAGACGGATGAAGTTACGTTATGACGCCTTTGGACGGGAAGTGATCGTGATGAATGTACGAAGGAGGCCCTCTCACCTTGAACTAGGGCTGAGGTTGGAGGGGGGGTCGGGGATTATGGAGATCGGCAAAGTTGGGGAGATTTAGGTATTAGTACTCCCTAGTGTTATGTTTATACGAATAGCTGCGTGGCGATGAGAGAAAAAATATATGCCGGTTTTGTGCTGAGCTGAGAATTTAAAGAGCTGGTGCTGGTTCCTATTGGAGGTATAGTGGCTTATGCGCCTGACTCGAGGCAGATTTGGGTATATATAGATCATCGTATAGTAATCTAAAGTCCGAACATATTTAAGGAACATTACCTCTACAGCTAGTGCGACAAAAAAAGGGCATTTCTTGTGCTATAGCTAGGCACTTATTTTTTTGCATTTCTAATGATATTTTATGTATTTTCGTACACCGTCTATTCCTGACGAAAAATTCGAATATTGTCTCCAGGAGAAGCGCATTCGGGGAAAAGAAAAGGAGATATGCACGGGGATACGAGAGAGGGTCCATGCTGTCTCGTGTTGCATTTTTGGAGGATTCGCTTAGGAATGTTTGCCTGTTACGGAAGATTGGTAAGTATTTACGAGATGAAGGAAGGATTCTTTTTCCGAGGAGGAATAAATGGAATTGGAATCGTTGGGAATAAATTGGGCGCTGCGATATGTTTGCATGTGAAGTATAAAGTAGAATAGTACGGAGTATATGTGTAGAGATACCCTTAGTATAGAGTATAGAGTAAAATTGGGCTAATGGGTGGGCGGGTTACGTGCATTACGGGCTTTTTATTCCCGAACGGCCAAGATCTTCGGATGTTGTCGTCATGCACGCTAAGCTAAGCTAAAAGAGCGTCTTTTTCATAAGAAAGAAAAGAGGGGAGAGTTATGACTTCATAAGCGTGAGAATTTGATTCGGCTATGGCTTTCTGATTTTCATTGCTCGGATGGATGGATGGATGGGATACTATGCAAGAATTTGTGTCGTGTGTACTATTTAAGCTGTCATTTTGGAACAATTTGAGGCGGCGCCAGGGATCCACTTGGCCGGCAGATCCGGTGGGTTTGTGAAGATTTTGACAGTTTTGGTGGCGTTGAAGAATGTGTCTGTATTTTGCTTGATTGTGAGTGGATGGTGATGAATTACATGATGAAGGAGGCTTGTGGTGTTTTGAAGAGTGTGTACTGTATCGATATGGGCAACGCGAATGATTGAAAGTTGGGATATTTGGACTGTGCAAAGTGTTGTATACGAAACGGATTGTGCAGATGCCGAAGAGGGTGGATACATGCCGGCAAACGGGGAAAAGGGTTTTTACGGTATCGCCGTCTGGTCTCTATTATTGACGTACCCTGGAATCACTTCAATAACTTGTACTTAGCAATGGCAGAATTCAATCGCCTCAGTCATCTCTTGTAAACCGATCTTTTATTGTCCAATAGATAATAATTAGATAGATCAAGTAAATAAAGCGCGTCATGTATGATATCAATTATTGTATTGTTTAAAGAGCGTGGTGAAATAGATATGGTACACAAAGAATTCAAATTTAATCAGGGTGCCGAAATAGTCCTTCAGAATAATTGCTCCGCCATTAGAACGAATGCATAAGTAACGCTTTTATACTATACTCTCCGTTCACTCCCATTCCACCAGTCTGCCTTTGCCTCCTAACCATCTAGCAATGGTGTCATTTGCTGACATACTTGCTCACAATTCTAGACATCCCTTGATATTAGGGTCAAGTACCATGACCGTTGGTTTGGTCAGTACTTTGGCGAATTCCGTGTTTATATCCTCATTCCACTTCTCTTTCTTGATTTTCTGTGTAAATGTGTTCACCACCATCATTGCTTGATCCCTGGTGATGTACTTTCGAGTGTGTGTGTCACGATGTCTAGTGTTGGGCTTGGTAAGTATGCCACTCTCATGCTCACAGTGGCTAGTAGAAACTCTGTATAAGCTACAATAAGCCCACTGTTTCCCAAGATCCGCTACACTGGCTGTTCCACAGTCAGCAATCTTCCGTAGTATAGTGGTCAGTATGCAAGCTTGTCACGCTTGAGACCCGGGTTCAATTCCCGGCGGGAGAGATCCGCCAACCCTTCAAAAGGGTGTTCTTTTTTTCCTCCTTTTTCTTCTGTCTTATTCGACTCGTTCTCCCCCTCCATCTTTTTTATGGTCTTCTTTTATTTACGTCTTTCCTTTTGCTCTTACTTTTTTTGGGGCGCGCAAAGGCGCAACCTCCGAAACGCTATTGGTTCGCTTGGCAACGCACCCCTTGCTTCAGCCTGATCGTAGTCTCTGTCTAGATGAAACCAATAAACGAATGTCAGAGGGGAATTTTTTTTTTCTTTTTTTCTTTTTGCTAATAGCATTTACTCTTGGGCCCAAAATGGCCTTTAAATGCCGAATCTGTTACGCTTGAAACACTGACTCAATTCCCAGCGCGAGAGTACCGCCAGCTCTACACAATAGAATCGTTTCTCTCTCTTCTTGTTATATTTTCCCTTCCTTGTTATGTTTTATCTACATCACTATTTCCCCCTAAGACTAACTAATTTTTTTTGACGGCATAGGCTGCATTACATGCTCTAAATGGTGTTAGTTCACTTGGCGATGCAACCCTTGATTCAGCTCCTCGCAGCCCGTCTAAACGAAGCCAATAAACGACTGCCAGCTGTTTATCTTCTCTGCCAATACAATTGATCTTCGGTGTCAGACGGTCGCTACCCAAAATTTTCTTCAAATGCCATTTTTTCTCTCATCTTTTCCTTTCGGAAGTTAGACCTTTAACTATCTCTGCTTCGCCGAAGGGTTTTCTATAACGTTTCAAAAGTAATATTATATTTATAATATCACACATTTGCCTGCTTTTCTTATTGAAATACTATAATCAATGACTTTTTCAGGACAATTCAACCAATTGTTTCTCTTCTGCCTGGTCCCACTTGTTAAAGCTTATACGACATTCGAAACAACATGTTCTACTCCTGATCCCCAGTCGGAGTTCATGTTTGTATCGTCTCCCAATTCTCGTGGCACTCTGGACATATTATGGAGCTCTCTCTTCACAATTCTCGCTTGCACATGGACACTCCAGCATCCTAATATTCCTGAGCAACGCAGCGGCCGTGACCCCGGACTACGGGGAGATCTTCAATGGAAGCTGAAAGATTTCTACAAAAGCGCACTGCGGATGTTTTGGACTGTAATTGCTCCTGAGCTGATGATTGGCGCAGCCTGTAGCGAATTGTTTTCGGCGCGCAGCAATCTTGGAAAAATGAAGGCGTACGCTGGTGATAATCTAATGGCTTGGACTTTGTCTCATAGCTATTATGCAAACATGGGGGGCTTCGTTATACGAAGTAAACCAACGAATGATAAAAAATACAATGATCCATATCATCTTACTGCTCAAGATATCTATGAGCTTCGACGCAAGAAGTATCTTCAGGCACTTCCAACTATCACGGTCGAAGAGATTAAAGACAAATCTAAAGGTGACGCACTTGTCAAAGTCATCGCAGTTGGTCAGATTTTGTGGACTGTAATGCAAATCCTTGTTCGTGCTGGCAGACGGCTTCCCATTTCTCCACTTGAGATCGCCGTGGTGGCTTTTGCGGCTTGCGCAGTCATTATTTATGGCTTCTATTGGAATAAGCCTCAACGTGTTTACGCAACTTTCACTGTCCATGACTATCTCGATGAAGAAATACCCGAAGATGTGCTCTACGCCATCAGAGAGAATAGACCGACTGTTTCTCCTTTGAACGGGATGTTTCTTATGCCAGAAAGTTTGCGATTACCTGGTTCAACAATTGTCATTGGATCTCCTAAGCTATTTTCTAGCCCCGATATATTGGTTGGTCTTTTAGCTACGGTTGTTGGTGCGACAGTATTTGGGGGGATTCACATTATAGCGTGGAACTTTACTTTCCCGTCGGCGATTGAGCTAATTTTCTGGCGATGTGCAAGTGTCTATTCGGCTGCATATCCTCTTTCCTCTATACTACTTGGTATCATTCTTGCAGTCATTTCTGAAGAATTGCATACAGACGAATCGACGACGGGTGCAGCGTATGTATTGGTAAATCTTCCTTTCACTTGTTTATACGTCGTGGCAAGGCTTTTTATTCTTGTTGAGATATTCCGAACGCTCTGTCTTCTTCCTGCTGGATCCTATGTCTCTACTTGGGCGTCCAGTGTTCCCCATGTTACCTAGTTGGCTTCACTATGGCTTTCGCATGGCTTATAAAGCTTGAAATATTTGGTTATTCATATCCCGGGGAGGTTGTTGAAAGAGATTACGGCATCAATATACTTTGTTGTACCACCTACTTTGGGTAATTTTCACCATATCTTCTTAGCGCATTGTTTTCTTTTTGTATTATGACTCGTTTTACGACGTCAGAACAGAGAATCGAATCGGCGCAGATACGCGTTATGATTCGTCATCTACATTTTAGTGAATGCTCATTCGCCAGCACATAACCGAGGTTATGCGCTCAATAAACTTCTGACGACTCTCCTCCGTATACGGCCTTACCAGCGATCTAAAATTCGACGGTGGCGCATCTCCGTCTGCGTTATCACAGTGCGTATTTAAAATGGCTCTCGCGGCAATCTGCTGGGAATGTCTATACGATTCCGAATTTCCGAGGCCTGGCACCACTGTGGGGGGCCGCAACACCGACTCATGTCCGTTGATAAGGCCATTTTAATGGCGTCTGGGGAGAACGAGAGCCGGCATCCGGCAATGCCATCGGTTTTATTTGCTGCCGCTAATGAGCAATTTCTTCTCGGCGCCACCGTTCTAGAAGGATTAATTAGCTCGGCGTCTGTCGGTAAGAGTGAAAGACGGCGTCTGGGTCGAAAGGGTGGCTTGCATGATTTTGGCATCATTGCTCGGATAAGGTTAGATAGATATAAATATAAACATATATATATAAGTATATGCCAAGCCATTGAATCAGGCACAGTATTGACATACAAGCTTGGCAACGATCGACTCAATGCGATAGTACAAACTCAATTGACTTGACACACACACACACACACACACATTTCATGTATAGCCAACTGCCGTACAACCATCCTGGACTGTCTTCGCGACACCAACGAGATCTCCACCAGGCCTTAGTCACGCAATTCTCCCACTATGAAGCTGAATCTCGATCTCAAAGATGCCCACCAGGGACCGTATCTTGCGCAGGATCGCGTAAGAGCCTCATTCGAAATCCGAGGGCCTACCTTTCACAAATCACCGCGCATTTCGGTCAAGTTCGTCGGCACCATGGTGGTGTCCTATCCCACGCATGTTAATGCGGCTAGCCCCGGACATTTTACGACGGTGGTGAGTGGCATCGCGCTATGGCTGCATGAAATGCCGAGATCTGACTAACATGTCGCGCTAGTTATTTGAAGAATCGAAGAAGATTGAGTATAGAGATTTGCAATGGGATGAAGATGCCTCATCTGGCGAATCAATATACACCACTCCGATAGAGTTCCAATTCCCAGCCGAAAGCCCGTGCTACTGCGATAGACCTAAAAAATGCCCACTTCCGCCTTCTATGGAAGTAGATGAGCCTGAGATGAAAGTCAAGGTGGCCTACATGATGATTGTCTCTGTGGGTCGCTCTGTACTTGGTCCGATGACAAAGACAAAGAGCGTGGCGATTGAGATCCCATTCAGCTGCACTCCGTCTATTACATCGCTTCCCAAGTCATCATGCGTTCTATCGGTGCCGATGAATGAAAAACGCGGACGAAATTTCGCACGCCTACGCCACACTATAGAAGATCAAGAGCACGACGATGGCTCATGTCCATCATATAACCCGAAATTCTCGCCCTCCATAAAACTCGAAGTCCTCCTCCCACAACCCGCCATCCTCATACGTGGCCAGCCAACTCCTGTCCGAATCATTGTCCACACACCTACCAACATGATCGAATCCGGCAACGTATATCTGCGAAGCGTATCCATGGATTTGAAGTCATCTGTTACAACATCTACTGGCATGTTGCCACGCAGAGTCACTGAAAGAAAACACGGGTGCAGCATGGCTGGCGCTGTGAAGATTGACAGCGAACTTTTCGAGCTGGACTCGGGAGCGTGGGGAAACTTTTTTGTCATGAACACGAAGCCGACGACGGAGTCTTGTATAGTGAGGATGGACCATGCGATGGAGATTGTGACAGGAATTTCGGTCGGATTGGGGAATGACATCAAGGTGAGTTCACATAAACCGAACAAGATGCGCGACGTACGACTGAATGGCGGCTAACTTGTGTGATTAGTATGCTGTGGCGACCTTTGATGTTATTGTGATGGACCCGCCGCCGGCGTATGAAGTTGGAGATGCGATACATGCGTAATCTTGAAAAGAAAGAAAAGTTAAATATTTGGAGGATGTGCGATAGATTATACCCAGGCGGGCAGTTTTGAGGGAAGATGATACCCACCATTGTTCTCATGTTAATGATTGCATGACGACTTAAGAGATAGACAGCTTTGAAAACTGCATTATAGAACAGCCATACGCTAAATTACATAAATCCGAAATCTCTATTTACAAATCACCAATTACTATCGTCAAACATTACCCGCATTTATTCTTCATCTTGCTGTCTTCATCTTACTGCAGCGGCGCTGCCATTCGCAATGGCCTCTCTCCCCTCGCCGTTCTCCACTTGTTAGTCGACTCAATCAACTCACCACACCCCTCAACCGCCCAGGCCCAGTTCCTTAGAAACGCCGGAGTCACCTCCCAGCTTTCCCTCTGGTACGGCTCCCCCCACAAAATGAACCCCCTACGATCCGTCGGAGTATCGTCATCGTCTCCCAGGGCCCTCGACCCCAGCTGCGTGCGCGTCGGCTTGGGAGGCGGAGTACCCATGCAGTTAATCAGATTGCCCAACAGGTCCGTCAGAAAGTCCGCATGGCTAAAGTAGTTCTCATACCGAATCAGATTGTCTCTCATCTTCGGAAAGGGAAACACGTCGATCCATGTGGAGTGGGGGCGAGACAGCTGCAGGCTTGTTGGGGTCAAGTTGTCAGGGAATCGCAGCGCCGTCAGAGAACTCGTATCTGGAATATGCGGGAGAATGCGCTTCAGGTTAACCAATGGCGTGTTGCTGCACTCGTGGAAGACTCCAGGCTTGAGGACTTTCTTATTGTAGGAGAGGCCCCGGAGGACGTTGAAGTGAATGAGGTGGAGGAGATGGTCGGAGAGCAAGCAGTAGCTGAGGCCTAGCCAGGGGGGAGAACGCTTGCCTGGAGCTGTTCCAGCTGATATGGAGACTAATGCACGATGCGAATTGGTTTCATCGCTAGGCTGCTCCTCCGCTTGTGCTGGATGGTCCGAGTCCCTGAGCTGCTCCTCCGCCTGTGCTGGACGGTCCCTGAGAACTAGCTGATTGGACGGAGCGGACTTCGTCTTGGCCTCCTTTGGGTTCCCGTTTGATATGAATGCTGGAATGTCATCGCTTCCGTCGTCTATCCGCCAGCGATGGACTCTGTAAGGCTGTGCCGTGCCGCCGCCGACAACTTTCCTCTCCCTGGCCCTCGACCCTTGGCCCGATTCTGTTAGCCTTTTCACGGAAGATGCCGTTACCCCTTTGAGTCGTATACATACGATATGCTCGCTGGTTCACTCTGTTCTGAATCCTCCTGCGCACTTGGCGGATCTCGCTGGATGTCAAATCCGGTATGACTTCGAGATTCGCATCTCCGTTAGGCGGTAACGTCTCAGAAGACCGCGTACACGCGTGTGGCGCCATTGTGAGTGCATGTACTTCGTATTTCTGTCCAGCAAGAGTAAAAAAAAAAATATACAAAAAAAGCCAAGTATTATAGGCCCTGGATCGCTAAGATACAGCGTACCTTGTATTTCACAGCAGCGCAAAAGGGTTGAAGAAGGGTGTTAAAAGAGACATGGCCATCTGCAGCTAGGGTCGGTGTTTAGGACAAAAACCCGGTAGGCTATCCCCAAAGAAGCAAAAAAGGTCATCCTCCAATTATTTCGGCCGTGTGGGGCCAGCATAACGGCGACTGCGGAATCCGCAAGAGGATCCGTTACGGATGGCGGACTGGATCTGGGGCTAGGCTGAAAAGAGGAAAAAACATCAGCTAGACGGGATTTGAAGCTATTCGCGGATTCAATAAGGGTTCATGCTTGATTTATGGGGGGAGGCATGGAAAGAGCCGCGTTTTGTATGATATGATTATACAGTCAATGGTTTGAACAATTTTGGAGAGCATGAAGGATGTAAGTATATAAGAGTAAATAGCTTCCATGGTAACTAATTGAAAAAAAAGGATCATCAAACAGCCTTCTCCAACAATATTCACATCAACACCACCTCTACTCTTATAACACGCTCTCAAAAATCACTTATTCAACATGTCTCGCTACGCTGAAGCTCACGTCTCTCCCAAGGGCCCTGGCGATGCCCGACCAACCGCTCTCCAGGTCATTAAAGATGAAGGAGTGGCCGGCACGCTCAAGGGCAAAGTCATTATTATCACTGGTGTCTCATCCGGTCTTGGTGTTGAGAGTGTCCGTGCCCTAGCTACCACAGGAGCCTCTTTCTATCTCACTGCCAGAGATCTCACCAAAGCCAAGAACGCACTTGGTGATATCTTTGAACCATCTCGTATGAAGCTCGTTGAGATGGATCAGAACTCGTTCAAGAGTGTCCGAGCTGCGGCAAAGACCATCTTGGCGGACACCGACAAGATCAGCATCCTCCTCAACAATGCGGGTATCATGGCCATCCCCGATTTGCAACTCACCGAAGATGGCCACGAGCAGCAATTCGGCGTCAACCACCTTTCTCACTTTCTCTTTTTCCAGCTTCTCAAGCCTGCCCTCCTTGCTGGAAGCACCACCGAGTTCAACTCCCGCGTGGTCAATGTTTCTTCCTCTTCCCACCGTTTCACCGGAATATTTGCTTCTGACAACTATGACTTCCAACAGGGAGGCTACGACAAGTGGCTTGCCTATGGCCAGTCCAAGACTGCAAACGTGTACATGACCAATGAGATTGATCGCCGATATGGAGCTCGTGGTCTTCACGGACTGAGCATTCACCCCGGCTACGTCCCAACTGGTCTGATGCAATACATCCCTGAAGAGGAAGTCAAGATCATGAGTGCGCAGCTTGGGCCAGAGATTATTCAGAGCATGAAGAGCACGGAGCAAGGCGCTGCCACGCAGGTGTGGGCGGCCATTGGAAAGGAGTGGGAGGGTAAGGGAGGAAAGTACCTGGCCGATGTTGCGGAGTCGGGACCTGGCCCGGATATTCAAGATATGTCGAGCCCGTTGACTGCGAAACACACGTTTAATGCTGTGGATGAGGCGAGACTTTGGAAGGATTCGTTGAAGATGGTTGGGTTGGAGGATGATCAGTAGATGGAATACAAAGATTGCTTTGCCATAGCTAGGGAAATGTATAGAAAAGAGCGTAGATATAATTCAAGGTCTTTTACAAAATGATGATCCTGGCGCTCGCGCCCAACTATTATGGTGACATGCCGCCCGAAGATGAGATACGCATGTAGTTTGACTTGTGTCCTAGCTATCTTCCTTTCTTGCGCACGTATGAGAATTTGCCCTTGCTAGGTCCATCACTGTTCATTTGCCTTCTATTTCTGATCATATCAAACATTTAATAGTAGCGAAAAGATCCATTATTGGGCAGATTGTATTAGTCAAAATCTCTACCAAATCAATACAAGTCTCATTCATTTACCACTGTTTGGGATGAGGCAAGGGAAAAGCTTTCCTCGTCACCCTGCCTATCTTTTCTACTGAACAAATCTTTCCACGCTTTGCCTATCGCACTAGTAAATTTGTCAAGTCTCTTCCGAAATGATGCGATATCCCCTGATGCTTGCGGCGGTTTATTGCGGCGTGGGAAAAATAGCTCCGCGATGTATGTCTCCAAATATTTTGCGCTGAACAACATTATCACGGTAACCAGTAGAGCAAGGATTGCGGTTGTGGCCATGCCGCCCAAAATTTCCTTTGTTGGTGCGTCACTCATGCTAAACACGCCGGTAGCGAAGCCGACGGGGAGAAATATAACCGTTACATATGTAAACATTCGAAGGTCATCGGCACGGCGCAAGTCCAAGTCTCCGCGCGTAATTTCCAATCTTTTCGCTAGTAGCATCTTAAAGGATTCGATGTCGGCATAACAGCGTTCTAACTCAAGAAACTTTTGGTCGTTTAATGCAAGTAGCTTAGATATAGCTCCTCGGTAACCGCGTTCATCTTTGAGGGTCCATCGCGGTCTATTAGATTCACGGCCTGTCTGTCGATTCTTCCAGTGCCCAATCTTGATTATATTCTTGCCAAGATCATCTTCCACAACTTGCAATATGTGATGGAATTTGCGCCACAATTTAGTCGTAGACTTATATACATCGCCATTAATTTCCCCAAATAAGTCAAGTGGATCTGAGAGTGGCGATGCAAGTTTGACTCCTGGATTAGTAGTATTTTCCAGCACGCCACCCTTGACGCTTTGAAGGATTTCTTGAGTGCACTGTAGCATTTCCTGTAGAATCTCGTCAAATATGAGGAGTTCTAAAACCTGTCGTTGCTTCCATGAGTCACTTTTTGAAGAGCCATGAGCTGTTTCAGGCTTTTTCCTGAGTGAATTTAAGTCTCCCGCTTTCTTTTCTCGCTGCGGCTCGCATTCTAAAACATGACATGTCCAATAGCGATCGAATACATCACCGTCGAACCTAAAGCTCATCACAGCTCGACTAATCCACCTGTTCTTCCCTTGTAGATTTATATGCGGGAACACAATCTCATCCGATGGAGAGATACCAAGAACCTTGGAAGGATCGTTCTCAATAATCCGATAAAAAGATAGGTGTAGTTCGGTCACCCATGTATTAAGTATCGGCGTTATTTCTTCAAAGAAATATTTATCAAATAGCGCGTGTCTGTTAAAGTAAGATGAAATTTCATTTTGTTCTGACGAGGCAAGATAGCATATCAACGCAGTCTTTGGATTTGCGCGGGATAAAAAAAAAAGCCTCTTCTTGGCAGTCTCCGGCGATCGTTTTCCCCCTAGAGGCTCATACATATCGCTGTTTTTCGAAAAGTCTTTTCTGGTATATTCAGCCATCTTCTGGAGAGATTTAGTTTTCGGCACATCAATCAGGTATCCTTCGACTTCGCCTTCGACTTCAACTTCACGGTTCCGGCTTTCAAGTTTCCGGCCTTCAAGTCTTTCAATCATTTTGTGCATAATTTGTTCATGGCTGTGCTCTTTGACCTTTGTAGGGAACTGTTTAACAGCATCTCGTAAATTATTGCACTCATGTTTGAAAAATGTAGGTTCGTTATACATCCACTCGTCCACATACTCCATAATGTTCCTACTGTCAATAATGTCGTCGAATGGTGTGTTTTTTTCTATCATCAGATTTTCCTTGTGTTGCATATTTGTAGACGTTTGATAGGTAACGGAGTGCTGAGTTGGAGGTATGCTAGGAATATCATCTTGAGGTGGGGGTGTTTGTGGTGAGGCTCTTTGATAGTTCCATAAGATATATGGTAACTCGAATGCAGTGTACCAGTAGAGCTCACTTTCCAACTCGTCACTGAAAAGCATAGGCTCCTTGTTCTCATCTAGCTGTCCAGGCAATAGACCATTACGAGAGGAGCTTCTGAGCAGAATCGATTTCGAGTAGTCAAACATTTCGGCCATTGTAGCTTCTGGCATTGAATCAATGCCCTTATTTTTCGCAGATATCATCATGGCCAATGCAAATTGTAATGGTTGGATCCAAAAGATGTTATCATTATCAAATTGACCCATCTGGAAGTTTATCATGTTCTTCCACATCTGAATCTTGTTTTCCCACATATTATAGACTGGTGCTACTCCGGATGTTACTATTCCGGGTTTGGCAAATAAACCCAAATCAATGGCGTGAAAAAGTACCGTGTCTTCTGTCTGGAGAAGAAACCCTGTTTCAGGGGGGCTGCGTAAAACCGCGAGCATTCGCTCTTTGGACAATTTATTTTTTGTTGTAAATCTCTTGAGTATATTCGTTTTCATCTTGGTAGATGAGTAGCTGAATGTTCGGCCCTGCACTGGATTGGAGTCAGAACCGGTCTCAAGTTTCGGAGCCTCAAGTTCCGGAGCCAATCCAAGATCCTCCGCTGACTTCATAGCTCTCCATATCATAACATGATCAGAAAAATAAAATATATGAGTTGGTTCTTCTCTGAAATGAGGAAATGCATATTTGCCTTGCATATTCCTTTTGTCGAGCTCTTCAATCCAGTATTTTATGATAGGACGTATTCCATCGGTGATTTCCCTTCGTATTCTTTTGTCCTTAGTTATGTCATAAAATTCTGCAGCTTTGATAACGTGGAAAGGTGTATCAGTGAGAGATCTCCCCCGTAAAAGAGAGTGGCTCTTCCAATTGGCTATTACTTCACCATTAGCCCAGTAGTGAGGACAAATAAACTTTTCCTCTTCGTCTAGTTTCATATTTCCATATAACCATTTTACATGCCCATAACAGACTTTCCAGATTCGTGAGCGCATTCTACAATTGTAGCTTCTACAAGGGGGCACAAGTAATGTGCATGAACAATTGGTTTCGGTTTGAAAATATTTAAATGCTTTAAGCAAAAATTGAAATGCATAGCTTTTCTTTATTATTAGCTTCCAAAACACATTATAGTGGACACTATAAGACTTACAAGCTCGCTGCAGTTGTAATTCGGTGGCCAGAAAGATCTCCACATGTTAGGGCTATTGGGGGAATCCCATCAGAAGACGTAGCAACAGGGATGCTGCAAACAGATAAGATGTGCTCCAAATTTCGTCTCAGTATAAAGTTTAGATGTCCCGCGCCTTTGTCTTTGATAAATGACGGCATATTAAACGGAATTCCTAAATTTTTGAGCTCTTCCCAAGAGTTCTTGAAGGATACGGGCTTGATATTGTCGACAATGTCAGAAATTGGCTGCAGTGTATAAGCTACTGCTATTTGTATCTCCTTATTTTGCTGTAGCTCAGATCTTGCCGTTTCATCTGGGAGTACTATGTATTTGATTTCGCTCTTAGTCTTATAAAACTTTTGAACACGACCATTGATGAACAGCGATATGCACAAAGAAGCAACTTTTTGAATAGCTTGCTTCGCCTCGGTAGCTTGGCAGATCCTGATAGTATCATGATCGTTATTTCTTTCTATTTCCCTCAGATAGCCATTTCCTAGATGCTGGTTTTTCTTATCGCCTTTTTTCGAGAAATCAAGTTGTCGGAAAAATAAATCAACGTTGATAGCTAGTGGTGGTAATGGAAGGGATAGATCATATGGAAGATCATATGGGAGATTATCTAGAATATCACCTAGGGCAGCACCTGGGATATCATCTGGGAGATTTTCCGGGATTTTATGAGGGATTTTGTATGTATATACTTGATAAACAGTATTTTTGTGTATACCATATTCGATATTGAGGTCGAATCCTCCAGTCGCTGTAGTGAAGCGTGGCCAACGGTCATGAAGGAACTCTATTTTTGGTAGGTATGTATCCATTTTCCATATGTTGTTATCATCACCTTCAACTTCCAAGCGCATCCCGTTCTCAGGACTCTTAATGTGCGACTGTAGGCGAGCCATACGTGACACCATAAAGTAAGGAGGTGGCATTTTTGGAAGCTCTACACAAATAAATCCAGATAGATCGTTCCCGAAATACCGGGTGACTTGGATCAAGTGGCCGTGTGCATTTGCAGTTGCTGTGACGCGTTCATTTCCAAAGGAGGCATAAGCAAGTCGGCTCTGGGTTTGTTCAGGAACTTCGAATGGGATCGACGTATAGTTCAAGGATTCGTGTTCTATACGTGTCTTTGTTAGTTATTTATGATTGGTGTTGGAAAGACAGGGACATACCCATCGCCATGGCGGACAGCTTTCAACTAGATTGAAGATAACAACGGACGTCTTGAACAGAATGAGGGCGATACAGTGTTTGCTAGGCTGTTGAAAGCCTAAACTCTTCGCATTTCTCGGAACTTTTTTAGGTAGCTTTAGAAGATTGAGAATAACAAGAGGCAATGGATTTAAGGTTGATAGCGAAATAAGACAGTATAAAAAACGATAAGCCAGGCGAACACCTGCTTGGTCGATGCTATTGCCTAAAATAAGAATTCCACCCAAAGGGTTGTTACAGCATCTGATGCAATGCTATTTTTCAGCAATTCTAATGCGGTTAGTAATAGGAATGAACTGAAATAGATAAGGTGTGACCAACATCACCTATCGGATTACAGCTGCTGAAATGGTTAGGCTTTATATGCAAGCCTGTGCAACAATCTTGAGAGGCGGGGAGGCGGTGCGGCTGAATGGCCCCTGGTCCCGGCCAGTAACTAGGGTAAAAATTGATATCAATGCTCCGCTTAGGCAGCGACATCTCACCGAAATGTATTTCTATAGGCCTACTTTGTTAATTGTCTGGGATTGGACACCTAGCTTTCGTGACCCGATTCATCCAAAGACCATATTTCTGACAGGTTCATCATACAAAGCGTTTATGATAACTGCCACGTTGGCTCCTGGTAATACTTTCATCAAAGACCTCGGAAATAAAGAATGCTAGCAAGATATATGTTTATTCATACTAGGTCTCTCCTCTCGCTCGGATATACCCCGAGCAGTGTTCCGCTTTTCTTGGCGCCGAAATGTGCGTTATAATTTTTTTCTCAAAAAAAATGAAAAAGGAAAAGGGAAGAGATATCATGGGTATTCCCTGCAGCTAAGGCTGAGCTCGCGCAAGGTGGTCGGAATGACCTATCATGCAATGGCCCCCAATCCTACATTTGCCCACCATCTAAAAGCCAGGATCCTAGCTATGCTCCGCACAAATTTCCCAACCGCCTAACAATGCCTCCCTCTCAGGTTGGGAATACCGGGCGGGACATTCCAGATCATATCTCACATTCTCTAAGATCTTTGGGAGGGATGCCACACCTTTTGTTGCTAAGAAGAGAAAAAAAGATCACTGTCATTAACAGTTGAGCTTAGAGACGGGGAAAAGTCAAGCTGCTGCCCTCCCCCCCCCCCCTTTTTTTTTTCTTTCTTTGTGCTGATGATTTCCGTATGTAAGCATCAGCATTTAGATACGGCCCGGGTAAAGTCTGAAATGTGATAGCGTTTAGAATTGTATAGCCTCGTAGAGCGACCGACATAATTTATTAAATCCTACGTCTTATTGAGCAGTGAGAGGAGCTGGCCCAGCTCCGCAGATTGGGCCGCACTGCATAGCCCAAAAAGAACAGCTAATCTGATTTGGCTCACCCGATGTAGTCCATCTTAGTCTTTATCTGGATCGCGATGATCGCAAGCCTAGCCCAATCTGCCAATACGATATATAAAGTAATATGGGTAGTCATTCCCGAAAGTATAGCCACTGGGCCTAGTAATTTCAGTCCCGCGGAAGCACCCATAAGCGGCAATACTGATCCGAGGTATGTACTGCTTGTGCTATAAAGTAAGAACAAAGCCAATTACATATTGCGAATGATACATTGGGACTTATCAGGAGTATTTAGCACACGTGTCTTAGCCTTACTGGCGTTCGCAAAAAAACCCCGCGCTCTGCTTAGCTATACTATTCTCAACGGTTTTAGAACTGCTTACCAAGGAAGGGAACTCACAGATTTATTCAATCTTTTAGTGGATGGTGTAAGTAAAAGTTTAATTGCACTTGAAGTAAAATTATAGCAGAAATATGGTATTTCAACCATGCTGGTGCCTTGGATGTTATATGCACGTCTAAGTACCCGTTGGTCTGACTTACAGCAGCCAACTGTTCGGCTTCGCCTCACAAAGCCGAACAATTGACCACTAAAAGTGAAATCAATGGGTAAACCTCGTGTCCTCCGTTTTGTACTTATGATCGAAGGCGACGAAAATTCTTCCCGGTGAGGCTTCTTAATCGACCTTAACCTTGCCATTAACACGCAATGGGAAAAACTCAGCAATGTTCAAGACTACGACTTTCCATACCGCCACCTCGCATTAGGACAGAATTACTATCAAGGTATTATGCTACGTATACAGAGTATACCTACCTAGGTACTGAGACAACATAAAGTGCCTGTACCGTACCAATGATTTCTCGTCTGCTGCCCATGATTTGCCTCGCGACGGGCGTAGCTATATGTTCGCGTAAGAATTCTGTAGGAACAGCTTCCCAAGGCTCTATCATATAACCCATAGCCCAACCATAGGTCATTGCCTCTTGCGGGTAGGTTTTTTTAGATCTAATCCTTCATCCAATTCCACATGTATAAAACAGCCAAACTTTTCTTTCATCTTATGTATATGCGTCGATAGAGCTATCAATCTCCCTCTTCAATCTAGTCCCCTCAGAAGTTGGATTGTTCCACAAATCATTCCTGTAGTAAATTGTGTTCGCTGCCCTGGGATATCCATAGGTCTAGGTGGACATAGCCATTATAGTATACACCACTACAGAAGACGCTTTCAACAGGTACATGTCTGCATCTTCGCATTCTTGACTCTTAGCCTTGTCATTCCCGCGCAGTGATAGTACTGGTAGCTTCTTTGCTACATTAAAAAAAAAAAAAAAAAAAAAAAAAGAATCCAGCTCGGTAATCAATTCTCAGCCTCAAGGGCGGTTCTTGAAGCGTTTGTAATGTTAGTACACTATTCTCTAAATAGTTGAATACTTAGAGCAAGGGTGGGAGAATGACGTTGTGAATACAGCCCGTAGGGCCAACAGGAGGGCAAGAAGACAGGAGAGCAAGTTGGTAGAGATACGGAAAGGATTGACGCACGGAAGTGAGGCGGTGATGAACTCGTAAGCACCTGTACCGTGTTAGGCCTGCGCAAGCTACATGTACACGTAGTTGTCGACTGTTGCTTCTGCTTCAACCTCGTCTCCACCTGGAACCCCAAACCATGACCTTCTATCGGTGCCATAGGGGCTTGGTTTATGCCAAACCAAACGAAAATAACAAAGTTATCTTGGAAAGATGGATAGCAATGGGGGCTGACAAGATGTGCTGACTTGCCCCAAAACAAGAATCACACCTGGAGCTCAAGCCTCACACTAATGTTGTGAACCTGACCTTCGTCTGCTGAGTGATCAAAATGGCCGAATACCTCCTTTCTTATTAATAACTCAGTACTATAATGATAAACTCTTCTTCTTAGAAGACTATCATTAACTTTGCTTTTGGTATCCCAATGCTGGCCCGCCGCTTCCCCCTCCGCTTCGCTGTCGCCACCTATCCCAGCCCAAGGCGCATGCTGCCGACTAAAACTCTCGAAATTATAACACTGGACCACAAGTTACTACTCCATTTTCCGGCTATAGTTTGAAACGTAGGACAATAAGACGATGTGTGGGGTTTAGGATCGCTCCTGTGACTCGACACGCACATGAGCCTCATGGTAACTGCTGTCTGCTCAGGTACAGGTAATAAACAGCAGTTTTTAGTAACAACTTACATGTAGGCCATTATGTCATGGACATAGTAATATGACCAAAATTACGATTAAAAAGTGCTGGATTACTTCACAAGTGATGAGTACGAGAAGTTAACCATGATGAGCCTAGCGGGGGTATACACATGGTATATTAAATCACAGTCTCAGAGTAAGTCCAGTTAAATGCCTAAGCTTCATAGGAAGACTTGAGTGTTTTCACCGCCCCAACTGTGACTTCTGAGACATTCGTGATATGGTTAGCGCCGAGACCGCAAGCAGATAGGCTAGCAGACACGGCATAAATATCAGGCGAAATGGCCATGGCAGCTAGCTGATGACAGGGATTCTGATGTTTGTGACTGATCCAGATCCACTATAAAGTGAGACAAATTCACAAAGCTTACTCCTAACTAACAGAGATAAGGATAAATTGGTTGTAACCTTATTCGAGACCAATCATTCCGTCGTGTTACCGCTAGATAGATCCGAATATACGCCAAAAAGACCGTGCTCATGAAGCGAGTTTGTCTCACTTGAGCTGTGCCAACATACCCTGCCGACATATCCGTATGTGCACCAAAGTCACAAGGATAGATATACTCTCGGGAGTAGATGACGTTGGGTCTTAGAATAGTAGTTTATCTCTTACTAAGACTACCCAAGAATGAGTGGGATTGCTGGGGAGAAGAAACATTATTGAACAAACAAATTTTATGACCGATGTGATGTATATAGTAAACGCCAATTAGCAGACTATTTACACGCAGGGTATATGTACCGAGAATAATACAAAAACGAGATGTGGGGAGGGGCTGCTGACTCTATGCAGCATCTTGGTGAAGAAGTCTTGGCAGCCCCCTAGTTTACTTACTCGATTGAGCTACAGGAGGGCATTGACTCGAAAGCATGTTGCAATGTAGTTGGCAGCTTTTATATCTTAAGGCCATCAAAATTATACAGTCAAGCCACCGCTATCGGTCGCTAGTCAAAGTGCGATTGCTATCAAGCTGCATGTGACTAGAGTAGAAGAAATATTCCTCCATCTCAGCATCTGCTATACCGCAATTATTACTCAGACGTTACTTTGAAGACATAAGCTCAATTGAAGGTGAGCGATCGACGGAGAGTTTTCCCTTATTCATAAACAGCCAACAAGGCTGTTTCAGGCTGGGCCACGTATAGCCCCTCCTGTGGCCTTTCCAGGAGAAATGGGAAAAAAAGACAGGTCATTATTGAGATTCGCGGAACTTATGTGATTCGGAGTCGGATATCACCAACTTCACACCACGAGCAGAGAATAATGTTATATAATTGATAATGATGAGCATCTCCTACTATATATCGATTTCTAAGAATGTGAATGGTAAGATCATTTCAAGCCGAGACGAAGAAAGACCATACGTATTAGGTCGTTGAGAATATCCTAGGTTGGCAAGCATTCGCCTATTATAGACATAATGTATATTTCTTGGCTACTTGGCACGCATGGGGTGCCTTAAGAGGAAACCAAAAGCCTTCCTTTGGTCAAATATGGGAAGCGGGTCGTTTGATCATTGGCGATTGTATTATTATTATTACCCACTTCGTGTATGAATGTATTATTGGTTGGGTTAGATCCCACTGGTAGTGTCTGCTCGTGGCTTTCTTAGAAGCAGCCACAATCGTGGTACACATCATTTTGACCAGGATCACATGGAGGCAGGGTATCAGGCTCCCTGTCTCAGGTGCCACAATCTAGTGTCCTCCATATCTGGGGGCCTGTATTAGTAAATTTCTGACATTTGACATCCATGGGTGGAAAGAGAAACGGCTTGTATGGGTGGGATTTTGTTGGGTGGAAACAGAGGTTAATGATGCGAGTATAAGAGAATCTTGTTACCACCAGATCAATGAGCCTGATCAAGGCTTGTAGCAATATCTATGTTGTCCACACAATATTCATATGTATGTTACAGATACATGTCTATTTCCTTTCTGTTTAAAAAACGTAAAGGATATTTTATGAGTTTCATAGAGATGCTCCAAGCGCACTTTTGAACACCTGTTTCGACGATGAGGCCCCTTCAAACATTAGCCACAGCTCTGCATGTACTACCTTTCTCTTTTCTCTCTCACTGCCTACCAACTACGGGTAATACCTTCCCCCCTTTACTCGACGCCACTCTCGCCGATCTGCGCTCCGGGCTGGATAGCAATCTCTTCACCAGCATTGATTTAGTACATGCCTACATTGGCAGAATCCTGGAAGTCAACCCGGCTCTAAAAGCTGTCACTGAGATTAACCCTGATGCACTTTCCATAGCTTTAGAGCGCGATGCAGAGAGGAGAGCTGGCATTGACCCTGCTAAGCAGCCTCTTCATGGCATACCTATTCTTCTCAAGAACAACATCGCCACAGATGATGAGATGAATAACACTGCTGGCTCATATGCCCTGCTAGGAGCTAAAGTTCCAGAGGACAGCACTATTGCCTCCAAGCTGCGCAAAGCCGGAGCCATCATTCTTGGCAAAGCCAACTTATCGCAATGGGCAGCTTCCAGAGAGCTAGTCCTTCACGAAGGTTGGTCGGCATATGGCGGCCAAGCAGTCGGCGCATATTTCCCAAGGCAGAATCCCAGAGGGTCGTCATCAGGGAGTGCCATATCGGCCTCTATCGGCCTCGCATGGGCAGCTGTTGGGACAGACACTGGCGGGTCAATCCTTTTACCTGGACATGCGAATAATGTCGTCGGTTTCCGTCCAACGGTGGGGCTAACATCGAGATATTTGGTGATTCCATTTTCAGAAAGACAGGATACTGTTGGTACCTTGACTCGGACAGTTAAAGATGCTGCATATCTTATGCAGGCCATGGCGGGGCCTGATAAGCGAGACAACTGGACGGATGCGATTCCATTTGATGAGATACCAGATTACGTCGCAGCATGCACGGATTCGGGTCTCAAGGGCAAGCGGCTTGGTGTATCCCGCAACCTCATGGCGGTGGATATTGATCCAACAGCCAACACTGATCCAGAAGCCTTTGAGAGAGCACTGGATGTGCTTCGTTCAGCTGGCGCAGAGATTGTTGATAACATCGACTTACCTTGCTCTGTTGCGTATCCCAATGACACCAACGGTGATGACGATACTCAAACGCCTGGCTTCTCCATTGTTGGTGCTGACTTTTTATCCAACCTGCCGGAAAAGTATCTCAGTCTTCTCAGAGAAAACCCAAACAATATCACTTCGGTTCAAGATCTCCGAGACTTTACGAGGCAAGATCCCCAGGAGGCATTTCCCCAAATCGACACTACCGCCTGGGATAACTATATACATTTTGGCATTAACAATACGGATCCAAGCTACTGGTCCAACGTCACCGCTATCGAAACCTTCCTCGGACCCCTGTGTCTCACAGGAGCGATGGAGAAATACAAACTGGACGCGATGGTTCTACCTACGCCCTATGTAGTCTTACCAGCATCTGGACTTGGGCTGCCGGTTGTCACTGTGCCTCTAGGTCGCAGCCCAGATAACACTCCCGTCACTCTATCAGATACGGGGAATCTTGTACTGTCAAGTCCCAACGGTCCGTTTGGCATCTCCTTCTCGGGCCCCGCATTTAGTGAAGAGACGCTCTTTGCGATCGCGTACGACTTTGAACAGAGGACCAATGTGCGGACGTCTATTAAGCCTTACATTGTGCCAAAGACGGAACTGACGCATGTCGTGCGGAAGCGGTGTCTCGGGTCTCGGGGATCCAAGGGTGCCTGCATAAGAGGGTTTGCGTGAGTTTGGCAAGGTCGTTGAACGATAAAAAGAGGTGTTTATGAGATTATGTGATATTGAGCATGATGGCACTAGTATTCTTAAGATGCCGAGTTTGCATTTGGGTGTTCAGGTAGCTGCCGATAGTTGTATGAAGTACTGTTTTGAGGGTGTTTCCATTAGTGAAAGCTGCAAATTATAATGATGTTTTGTGCTAGCAAAGCAAAGCCCAGCAGGTTTATGTGAGCATTGTTCATTGATCTTAAGTCCCCTTATATAGTGTAACCAGAAAAAGCGCAGCTAATATTAGGCCACGAAAACGCAAGCATACGTGTAGCATCAAGTCCATCGTAGATACTAGGGGCAAGCCTCATATCCGACCCGGATGCCTGCATATGCGGTATGACCGCTGGGTTACGCCAAGATCGCGAGCGTTACGCTCCAATCCTTTCATTTGTCGACATATTCAGAGTGCAGAACACCTCCATCTGGATAATCGGGAAGCTAAGAGCGAAATGCGCTGCCTGTTTGGGATGCTTGCCGCGCGGTTGTTAGTGGTAGCTGCGGCATCCCTGCACACCATAAGTGGTCTTCCTACGCTAGCATGGTTTGGAGACCCTTTTCGTGGGCTTCATATTTGCATACCGGTGTTGGTGATCTCCGGAGGGAGTCGGTTCGTTTGTGGAGTCCGACATGGCCTGATAGATCTGTTGCTGCAAGTAATGAAGCATCACTGCGATATCATCCGTACTCGTATATGCGGTCTAAGAGAGCGATTGAACGTCTTGAAAGCAGAGAGGCATTCTTCCAAGCTACATGGTGACACTGTGAGGGCCATACATAGTGCCTCTACTACTCATAACACCAAGAGAATAAGTGAGATATATGCTACTTGGTGTTCTTAGCTGAGATCTCGGATCGCAAAGTCTACTCCTAGACATCGCCCTTTAAATCACCGACAACGCGACCCGGACTATCGGCTCGTCCATCATCAGAGAACGACCCCGGCCATCAAACGTTTAAATCCACCACGGCCGAATCAGAGGCGGTACCGCGCACTTTAATGGAGAATTATTCATCTAGAAAAACTGCTTACAGAAGCGTGTGTAAGACGGTGGAGCCCCTATTAACGCGCTGACTGATCCAGAAACAGCCAATCACCAGAGCCCTTATCTTTAGAACTACCAGAACACGGAAATCCGAAGTTTGCAGTTTTGCGAGAGCCGCATTTTGTATTCTTAGGATATAAAGAATCATTCTGGGCGTTCTTTTCACTAGCATAGATAAGAGGGTAGAACAAGTAAAAAGACGGATGATTGCTACGAGAGCTCGCACGGGAATTTTCTTGCTCAAGAATAGTATTTTGACTGGACGTGCACGTATTGCTGCGAAACCGAGAGGGGCTTTTATATCACATTCGGCGAGACAGGGAACCGCCTTCAATATGGCTACGGCTGGAGAAGCGTCAAAAGACAAGAAAGACACATGTCCTGTGAAGGATGATCTCCCTCCGCTCACGGATCATGAATTCAAGAACTTTAACCGTCTTGCTGATAAGATGAACTGGTTTGTACGTGACCCCAACCGCTTTCACTCATCTTATAAAATTCAATGAAGCACACACACCAAAAGCATACTCTGTATGAAGAATCATCTCTCACATCTCTCACCAGCACAACAACTTCCGCCAATCATGGAATGTCCTTTGGCAAGCCTGCACCACCGGCCGCCGCCCGCAAGGCATGTCTCTCAAACAATTCTTCCAAGTCGGCACCGAATTCGCCGAACACCTCACCGTGCACCACCGCATCGAAGAGACGTATTTCTTCCCTCGGCTGGCGCAGAAGATGCCTGAGTTTGACCCCAAGAACGGAGACCTGGTGAAGCAGCATGCGCAGATTCACGCGGGGCTGGAGAAGTTCGAAGAGTACATCAATCAGTGTAAGAGTGGAGAGAAGGATTTTGAGTTGAGCGTTTTGAAGGAGAAGATGGAGAGCTGGGGAGGAGTGCTGTGGGCGCATTTGGATGATGAGGTGAGGTCGCTGGGTGCGGAGAACATGAGAAAATTTTGGACGATGCAGGAGATTCGGCGGTTCGACATGTAGATGACTTGCGACGAAATATTCTCTTTTTACTGGTGTTTCTTTACTTGGATATATTTTAGAGAGCGTGGTACGGGGGGTTCATAAAGCGGCATAGATGAAAACAGATGACAGAGATACATGCATATATTCATAAACGCAAATGGCAAAAATGAAGTATAACTATTATATGCGACCCGGATAAAGCAAGACAGACAAAAAGCACATACCTCTCCAATATTCTACCATCATTTACTCCGGCAGATAGTCTTACCCGCTGTATCTATACGTTGCCCTGAGACAGGTACCGAAATGCGCATCGCCTTTCCGGGTACTGTGAGTCTTTTCCCTTTCAAATTTATGTTACACAGCCGCTCGCGCAACACCAAATGGATGTACTCGCCCCTTTCACCAAAGACTTTGAGAAGAAGAAAAATTCCAGATCTTACGCCGTCTCTCGCCACAGATCAACCATCTGTCCTGTCGAAGGGTACATGGCCAACAAGGCCACCAGTGACTCAGGTAGAGGTCCTCCTCCAGGAATGCTCCAGTGAAGCGTCAATGGCGCCCACGCCAAGTTGCGGAAGAAGCTCTTGTTCCAAGTCTTCGCCCAAGCAGAGGTCTTGACCTCTCCGCTCGTGCGGGTGCGCTCAATCACCAGCCTGGCAAGATCCATGAAGACGTACGTGCCCCAGCATCGCACACTGAGGAGGCCAAACTTGCCCATCGTTGCGGGCTTCAGGTCAATGGCCTTTTTGCTGCCCAGGAACGCCAGATTCTCAAAGACCTGGAATAGGATGAGAGTGACGATCTGAATCAGAGAAAAGATTGTTTCGAATCGAGCCGCGACCACAGATCCTGATCCCTCCTTCTCGGCCTCGATGTTTTTCTGTCGCCGGCTGACGATTAGCCTCTTGAGCGCAAAATACAGCCCCAGCAGACCCCAGAGTCGGTTAATCGTCCGTGCCTCGCTCAACACGCCTGCCAAGGCCTTGAGGTTGTTCGCCAAGCTTAGCGCAAGGGCCGCCCCGGGAGGCGCTGGGGCTGATGAAAGAATCACCGTCGTGGCGGGCGGTAGTTGGAACGCCATGGCGATGAGCTTCTGCGCGGATTGGCGGAGAGCATTGCGGCTCAGCGTCTCGAGCACGGAGCCTGACAGGCGGAATCCGTAGCACAGGAACTGCAGCACTGCGTCTGCGCCAGCGCGGGTCTGCAGGCATCGCAGCAGGTGGCCGGCGAAGGCGTCGGCATTGGAGGGCAGTGCGGCGAGGACAGCGCCGATGGGAGCCTTTGACGGCGTGGGGATTGAGGGAGGCAGATCGGCAACGGCAACGGCTGAAGTGTCGATGGCAGCGGCGACTTCTGTTGAGGCCGAGTCGACGGCGATGTCGGCGACCGCGTTGTCGACTGCTGCGTCGGTCATGGTGAAGGAGGAGGAAGACAAGAAATTGGAGCTGATGCTATCGATTACGGTCGGTCGATCTAGAGGTTTCGACCGAATTTATTGGCGATGGGAGAGGATGCTGAGCTGCGCTGGCCAAGGAAGATGCTGGCTGACGAAGACGCTGGCTGATGGAATTGAAGACACAAAGCGCGGCTGTCAATGGCACTATGTATGAATTAATTAACGAGGTGACAAGCTCTCAGCTCCCGTCAACATCAAAAACGAACAACCGGCCAATTCGCGTGGAGATGCTGCCGAGGTCCACCCCCACAAAACCTCGGATAAGGTCAAAGATCCACCGTTCAAGCCAAAGCCTGCCGCGATTTGCTCCACGATTTGGCTTGTTGGAGTTTGGGCGTTTATATGGAGTAGATATTGCTGGCTGATTATTAATATTAATTTAAAGAATCCACAAACAAAGTGGATTCGAGAGAAAACGCCATGAAGAACTGGACGATTCAATGCGAATACTGTACTCCGTAATACTTCCCTAACGCCAGTGACGGGTCTAATTGGTGGCATTGGAGCACAATAACAGTGTGCAGCAGCTAGGCATTTTAGTGGGTGGTGTCAGCTGTGTGTTCGCCCGGTCAGAGCCGTCTTAGGCTCCACAAAATGGAGCTACAGGGGGATGCTGGTTCACTGCAGGAGATATTTGTCACTCCAATCATTGAATCTTGCAGTACCGAATCTCGTGAACGTGACAGGAAAACAATATCCAAAGGTTAAAGATATGAAAGTGAACATGTAATTTATGAAACAAAATATGACCTAACCGATCTAATTGAACGTCTAAATAGTCCTAGGTTAGAGTAGCAGGCGGCAGTTGGGAGAGTGTACCACACTCTCACTCTCTGCACGCATAGAGAGGCAATATATAACTGATCTTTCCATGGGCACGCAGAATTATTTTCCTCCTGAAGATACAAACAAATTTAAAATCATGTAAATTTTATTTTATTCCTCTCGAAGAGCTGCAGTTTGGAGTCTTGGCTACTCATCAATTTCCACATCTTATCATCGCCTCGTGCTCTTTGTCTCCTCAGCATCGATATCATCACCGAGGGCACCCGCCATTCTATTTCTTTCAAGTTGCATCAAGTCATTAAGTTCCATACAAATTATGCACATGTCTTAGTAATTACATATGGCCGTTGCTCACGCTCAACTATGCACTGAACGTCTTATTTTCAACTCTTCAGAGAAATTTCTAGCAAACAAGCAAGCAAGCAAGCAAGCAAGCAAGGAGACTGGATGCTGCACCACTCAATGGCTAATCAAGAGTTCTCGTGATTTTCACTTACGTCATTTCATGTTTTATCACTTTCCAATCAGGTAGCCGCAAAATACAATTCACCGCCTGTTGAAGAAGAAGGAATCACCAACTGCAAGGTCACCTGATCAGCGAGTGAATGCTGCTTCCAAACACGTCTTCCTCCCACAAAGCATCTGACTTGATCAAATTCCTCATACAGAGTGAATGAACGCTCTCTGTGACTTTCAAGCAAAATCGCGTTTTCCATCCAAAGAGATTGCCAGCTACCTCTACCATTCGCAGGCTAATTGTTTCGACCGCGACAACCATCTCGTGTCAGAAGCTAAACGAGCAACAATGAATCCGTCCGCCTCTGATGATATCTTTGAATATTTGACACCAGAGTTTCCGGGAACAGCTAGACAGGCAAAGCAATTTCGAAAGTGGATCACAGACACAAATCCATGGCTTCACCCCTTTCATGTCCACCGCTGGATGAGGACCAACACTGGCGTTATTTTGGAAGCGGGTGAAGAAATTCCAATTATCAGAGAGGCTTTGTGTTACATTGCAATAGAGCTTCAAGTGGTAATTATCTCTCTTCTTTCGAGTTATTTGTCTAACTTGAGCTTCATAGAAACACTCTCCAGATGCCTCTATCAGCCTACCTGGCTATGGACACCCCTTAGAATGGATACCCAAGTCCAAAGATCGCTTCCCCATCATTATCACAAATGAGGGCATAGCCTGGACCGCTAAAGCACTTTTAATCAGAGAACTCTGCATGTTAAAACTCGTCGAAGAAATCACCAATAAGGCAAACTGGTGGAAAAAAGTTCGTGACGCTCGCCTTACAGAGAAATGGAAAAAGGAGACCCTAGAACTCGATTGGAGCAAGTACATGAAATATGCCGACTTCACTTCTTCCATGGCTGAATGGGTACGTCATCACACACTTGAAATTCCTCCCTAATCATGACTCCAAAATGTCCTAAAGAAAAGCAGTACTTCTTGACTTCAGCCCACTAACTGATGTCATGCCATAGTGTATCGAAGAGCTCAAGCTCAAAGCAGACCTGTATGAAAAGACAGGACTCATCCCCGTCTTAGATTCCTCCGCCTGTGTTATAAAGTCCGACAATCTCATTTCCAATAGACTGAAGTACACACTCGCCACAATTCCATTCGAGCTTAAGCGTGTCAAGTCTCATTGCAGCAAACGTCACGGCGCTATCATACTCAATATGGCTCACCCTTCCCTTTGTCCCCTAGTTTATGGCCAAACTCGAATTCTCCCTAACAGGACTATCAATCTTAAAAATTGTCTAGAAGCTTGTGGAGAAGGAGATATTCTACCCAGCCCTCGCAATCCTGGTCTGGACGTGGAGTACCAATTCAATTTATATGACGACTCATACCAGTGGCTCCCATTCGAGGTTACTGTAGATGGCAGTGGAAAAGCGAAAATTGACGGCTACATCAACAATTTGCATCCAGTTAGGCATGCAAGACTGTATTCCATTATCCAAAAAGCCATAAACCACGCTCTACCGGCATGGGATGTCGTGTATAGATGGCCTCATCAATTTTCTCTTCAAAGAATACCCATCACAGAAGCCTCCACCAACTGCACAGTCCCAGACATTTGCGGCGAAAGGGAATGCAGGCCTTCTAACGTATCCGCAGAAATGGCTATTAACGTGAATCCGGATACTACTGCGCAAGAATCCACTGGCAAAGTGAATGAAAACATGCGAACCGGGCCCTTTACACGGTCCAAAGTCCAGAGTCTCAACCTCACACTTCAACGCAATGAGAGTGTGGGGGACACATTCACGCGTGATATAATGGAATTGGGCGAAGACTACTGGTTGGGTGAAGATATCTGGCGCCTAACCGAAGAAGGGTTTCGCCAGAAATTCGCCATTAATAAATGGTTCATCCGCACGCACCCCATTCAGCTCCCTGAGCCAACCCCATTTGCCCAACATTTCCGCCTTCACTCGTCCGACGTCCGCTCATCGGCCTTTTTCCTACACAGAAACAAGCGCCTTCAGGTTATCGCCCAATTCACCGAATTTCATCTTACACCTGAAAATCCTGTATACACAGGCGGGAGATGGGAGATGGATGGCCAGCTTAACGAACATATTGTATCCACGGCCCTGTATTGCTATGGCATTGACAACATCACAGATAGCTACCTATATTTCGGCACTGTTGTCAATGCAGAATTTGTAAGGTCGGTCTCAAGCTCTGAAGGACATATCCTACTGTCTACTCAACGGACATTCGGTATCTTGCCGTCAGAGAAAGATTTCCAGGTCATAGGTAGCGTCCGAGTTCATCCTGACAACGCCATTTTCTACCCTAATATTTACAAACATCGCCAGGGATCTTTTTCTCTGGTCGACCGCACTCGCCCTGGCTACTGCAAAGTTCTCAAATTATGTCTGGTTGATCCGTCTATCCCCATCATATCCACGTCTAATGTGCCCCCTCAGCAATATGACTGGTGGACCAAGTCGAAGATCCATAACCAGGGGTTAGATATTGTCCAAAGGCTACCACCGGAGCTAAAAGAAATCATACACCGCTATGTAGATTTTCCAATTGACGACAAGGAACAGTCGAAAATTCAACAAGACATCAAAAACCACAGATCCGAGCTAGGAGATTTGTTGAATTTCACTCCCTTGGTTCAGTCTGCCGATGAGAGTATAGATGAGGATGAGTACGAGGACTTTCTTATCGGTTTACTTGATGTTAACTCAGAATGGGAAGGTATTATTGATGATTAATGAACTAAAGCAGTGTAATTAAAGTAGATGGATGGAAATGCATGAGATCAAGTAGACGAAAATTAGCTAGATATGGTCTGTCAGAATTGAAAGGTTTCTCTCAAATTGACCACATACACATCTCGAGAGAAAGACGGGGCATACATTCATTCTATGTTTTTTATGCATTCCATTTTTAAAAGTTTCCAGTTCGACTTTATCAAACAAAGTTGTAGCGAGTTCCCTCCGTTTCCTCGCCTCGTCGCCCCGGGGACTTTTTCTTCCATTACAAGACAAAACCCTCCTTATCCCATGCAAGCACACAAGAGAAAACAAAAGGGGATTTGAAAACACACAAAGTAAAAAGTGTCAAGAGAGATCAAATTTGGACGCCCCCTTACCAGCCAAACCCCTTCTCATCATCGTCATTGTCCCCCTTCTAACCCCTGACGGCCGCTCCCAGAGCTCCGCCCGTGAACTGCGTGCCACCAGCCTGTCGCTGGGGGTTACCGCCGCCGCGGGGGCCTCCTCTGCCTCCGCGCTGGCCTCCCCTGTGGCCTCCCCGGCCTCTGCCGCCTTGTCGCTCAAAGGCGTTTGATGTGCCCTGTGTGCGCTGCTCCAGTGTCCGCTCGTTGGTCTCGATGAGGGCGCTGGCCTTGTCTGATAGGGCGAGGGCCAGGGACTGGAGTCTGCTGAGCTCGACGCCCTTGCGGAAGATGACGTTGTTGGTGACCTGGTCGAGGGAGGCGGCGAGCTCCTCGTGGCTGATCATCTTGCTGATGACGGCAGCCACCTTGGTGGTGTCGAGCTCGAACATGCCGCTGAGGGTGTCGACGGCGAGGGTGTCGTAGAAGGGGGCATAGGTGAAGAGGTATGTCCGTAGGCCCTCCTCCTGGATCTGCTTGGAGAGCATCTCCTTGATCTCTTCGGTGTTGGGCATCAGGTCCCAGATCTTGATGCTGTGGATGAAGGTGATGGACTTCTTCCACTCGCCGGCAGCGAGAGCCTTGGAGGCCTGCATCACGTGGTCACGAGTGTTCTCGGGAGGTCCGGTGAAAATTTGTCTCTCGTGGTACTCCAGCATACGGCGGTAAGTCTTGCTGATGATACGCTTCTTCACGTCTGGGGAAGAACCGGTCTGGGCCAGGAGGGGAATCTCCAGAAGCATGCTGCAAGTGAGGTATACACACTCGAGCAGCTCCAGGTTGATGTGCATGTGGAAGGGCAGCTGTCGCTGCTTCTCAAGGCGCTCCTGCTCGGGAGAGACCTGGCTGTATCTCTGCATCATGACGCCCTGAGCGAGCAGCTCCTTCTGGCGACCGCTGCCACAGATCTCTTGCAGGGTGTTCTGAGCATCATAGATGAGGCCCTTGCGGAAGGCGCAGAGACCGACCTGGACGAGAGTTCGGTTGTACAGGATCTGGCTCTGGATGTCGAAGCCAGTGACAGTCTCCTGCAAGTGAGACATGAGCATCATGTCGCGAGCCTTGTAGTACTCATCGTGCAGAGCAAGGAAGTAGACTTGGGAGAGCAGAGCTCGGGCCCGGAGGATACCCTCGCTGTTGGTGTAAAGGTATGCGCAGAGGACGTTAACCAGGTCGGCGGGTTCCTGAGCCTCGACACGAGGGGTGGTGGTAGAGTCGACATCATCGCCAACGGCCTTCCAGCAGTTCTCCTCGAAAGTCTTGACAACTTGAGCAGGCTAAAATACTCAGGTTAGCTCAACATGTCTTAAATCACTAGTATCGTGGACTTTTCTTACCTTGAAGTAGACGTGCTCCAGTCTTCGCATGATGATGCGGTTCACGCTGTCCTGGGGAACCTCAATCGTCTCGTCCTTCTTCAAGGCCTCGTAATACAAGAGACCGCGGAAGATGACGTTGTACAGGGCACCCTCATCTTGCAGGCGCTCAATGTACTCTGAGGTGTGGGGGTCGATGCTCTGAAGAGATCGGTGCAGCTCGTCGTCAAGTCTCTCGACGTAAGAGACGATGCTGCCGGCAACCTTGATGTACTTCTCGCCAGGCTGCAGAGAAGGGGGCTTCTCATCATCATCCCACTCTTCAACGTTCTCGAGCACGATGTACTCAGTTGTCTCTGAGAGAATGGTCAACAGCTGGGACAGCTCCTTCTCAGCAGCCTTCCAGTGCTCCAGGGGCATGACGTTGGTGGTGCCAGAGCCAAGGTCGAATCGGGCAGAAACCAGGGTCAGAAGAACGCGAATCTTCTGGTAGGTGGTGTTGGCGATCTCGCCGAGCTTCTCCATAACCTTGATCTGATCAATTCTGTCGGTGTTCTTCTTTCCACGAGTCTCCATGATACCTCGCAGGTGCTTGAAGATGCTCTCAGGGGTGTACTGCAGGGCACGGCCGCCCTTTCCAACGATAGCGAAACCCTCATCAGCAATTTCCTCAGCAGTAGCAAAGTCCTCGAACTTGACAGCCTTGGGCGCCTTGGGCAGGGGAACCTCCTCTTCCTCCTCATCTGAAGACCACAGGTAGGTGTCCTTGTCATCTCGGTAGACGGTAATCTGGTCTTGGTAGTCCTTGTTGGTCTTCTTGACCTTTTGCTTGACGGCGTTGAGAGCACGAGCCTGAGTGGCGTTCATCTTCTTGGGAGTGACCTTTTGCTTCGCAAGTGCCTCATTGACGGATTCTTCGATCTCGGCAATGACCTTGATATACGGCTTAGGTATTCTGCTGCCAACGGGGAGTTTTGTCACTTGTCGGTTAAGCTTGTCGAATTCTAAGCGGAAAAATCATTAGTGTTGCTCTTCGGTCCATCGCGTTATGATTGTTGCCATACCGGCAGAGATTAGAGTCCAGTCGCCATTCTTCTGGCCGTTCTCAATCTGCTTGATCGACGTTTCGAGCTCGTCCAGTCGCTTGACCTGTGCACTCTTGACCTTGTCTCGCACTTCATCATCACTGCCTTCGCTATCTGATTGAACGTTGTCTCTCAAGAATCGGAAGGCACCCTGTTTCTGCTCGCCACCGGCATCCTTGTCGGCCTCTTCGCTCTCCTCGTCGGAGTTTTCGAACTCATCAGATTCTTCTTCAGACTTTTCCTGGTCGAGTTCCTGATCCTCCTCTCCGGAGTAGAGTTCTTCCTCGTCGCTGGAGCTCTCGCTGGAGCTGTCGTCACCGCCGCTGCGGAAAAATCGAGACATGTTGGCGGATCTTTTTTCTCGGTTTCTTGTGTTTAAGATTTCTCCACCAGTTCGACGCTGCTGCAGAATTCGAGAGCCAGGCCAAAGGCTTCAAAGACTGTCTTTCGAGGTGCGCGGGGTTGGTTCAAAACTCGAGGGTCAAAAATTCACTGATTTTTGGTGGGAGGTGGGGCGGCGTCTTGGGGCTTAGCGAGTGCACTTTGGCTTTGCGCTGCCTGCTGAGGTAATAAGGAGATCTGACCATTAGCGTGCAAGCCACGAGTGTAGCCGGATATTTACCGCTTGTGCCTGGGTGCCTGAGTTGACTGACATCAGCAGCGGAAATAGACGGCCAGCCGGATAACATTCTTGACGCCCTTCGGCAAAAGCCCATCTTGAACCTTTTCCTATCCTACCGCAACGGTAAGAATATCTGCCTCACAATTCATCATGATACCTTTACGCTGCGCAGACGGCACTTCTGCCGCACGATCCTTTGTTCAGCTTGCCAAACGACGGTATTCAACGGCTACCGCGAATGTACAACAAACACCTCTAGAATTCCTTGTCCCGCGCAAGACCTCTCATTCTTCCCGACTACGAGTCACTATAGCACCGTCTCGTTTCAGGCACCGTACATCGATAGCACCAGTATCCAGATCATCAGCCCTATCAATAGGCCAGCATCAGATCAGCCGATCTTTCACAGCATCCGCCACCCGACTCGCCACAATATGTGTACAGAACCCCATGAAGGATGAAGATGGCAAGGACATGGTGCTGGAGATTACCCCAGGCGCAGCCCAGGTATGATTTCTGTCCAGAGATGGACATTGGTCGTTTCTATTTAGACATAATTACTCACAGACCACTCACCTAGCGTCTCTCCGAGATCATGGTCAAAGACAAGAACCCGAATCTAGCCTTGCGGATCCGAGTTGAAAGCGGAGGCTGCCACGGCTTCCAATATCTTATGAGTCTCATTACGATGCCTACAGGAGAAGCGCGCAAAGCATCCACCATTGTAAGCGAGGAAGACAGCATCTTCCAATACGTTCCGGACGAGGCCAGTTCTGCCCCATCAGAGGAAAGCCCCAAAATTATACTGGACGAACCATCTCTGGAACTTCTCAAGGGGAGCAAGGTGGACTTTACGAAGGAATTGATTGGGTCACAGTTTAAAATTGTCGATAACCCATATGCATCGAGCAGTTGTGGGTGTGGGACAAGCTTTGATATCAAGATGTAGAGCTTTTATTCTTATTAATCCTCATGTAAAACTAATGTCTACTCAGAGGTGGGGACCCTGACTAATGATCGCCACTTTTTTATTTGCTGAAAGGTTCAATGGCGTTAAGATCCTGAAGCAAAGCATTCAATAAATACGAAGACAGAATAGCATATCACAGTAGACATATTTCAAACGCGTATTTGAGCATCACATAGCATGGAAAACTCGAGTGTCATTCATCGAATAGTCAATTTAACAAAAGCCAAGTCGTGATACCAACGCCGAGCAACCATGCATGATATTTCCCTATCCCACTACCAAAAGAACCCGTAAACCCCATTTTTGTTTTAATTGACTTAGTTCATCTGGCGGATGAGACCGTTGATGGCCTCCTCACGGTTGCCAAGGTCACCACCCTCAATGAAGTGCTTGAACTTGCGGGGACGGAAGCCACCGTTGGGGTTGCTGAGCTTGAAGGGCCACAGGAAGTTGGCAGCCTGCTTGAAGTTGGGGCCAACAGTGAAGATCTCGTGGATGAGATCCTCAACGCAGATGATGCCGTACTTGCCAAGGGTGGTCTCAATGATGGTGTTGTCAGTCAGAGCAACACGCTGCTTCTCGACCTTTCCGTATCCACGCTTGTAGATGAGCTCCTTGACGGACTTCAGGTTGGGGTAACCGTAGGCAATCCAGGGCTCAACGATCTTGAGCATCTCAGTGATGGCCTTGGTAACCTTCAGGAAGACACCGTTGTTGATCTGGAGAAGACGGAGCAGCTGGAGGACCTTGCGGGGCTTGGGGGGCATCTTGTTGATACTGCAAACTGTTAGTTATTGCTACTCAGCCGATGTTTTTCAGGTGTTCAACACATACCCCTTGATACGGACGACGAAGATCAGCTTGGCCTCAGCGGGGATGAAAGCAGAGTCATCGGACTTGGCAGCACGGCGAAGGCGGATCTTCTCACGCTCAGCGCTGCGGTACTCCTGAACGTACTTCTCAGCACGCTTGAAGATAACACCACGCTTCTCCTTGTTGGCCTATTTCAGTCATGTTAGCGATTCGCTCCAAAACAGATATTGCGACATGCTGAAGAGTATTCCAAATAGAATATCAGACCCGAAAGAAGGTTAACATTAACGACATGGACACAAAAGTGTCTAGTTGATGTGGTATGTTATGCATCATAATGCCAGGGGACGGTGGAAGAGAGTATACATACAGCCTTGCGCTTCTCGGTGACGGAAGCACGCTCAGCGCGAGCCTTCTCCTGGCTCTTGCGCTTCTTGAGAAGAGTCTCAGGGACCAAGATGTGGTCGTTGGTGGGGACGGTGCTATAGCAAAATTCAGATCAGTACGTAGTCCGCCATACAATTTGTATGGAACAGAGCGCCGATGCAAGAACTGTAGCTGAAATGCGACATTCTCAACAAGGCTGACTCGAGCTGAATTTAATCGGTGAGAAGGGCAGCCATTGACACGCATATTCCAGCAGTGCTCAATTGAAGCCTTTATTGAACCCATCCGACAACACCCCGGACAAGAAAAAAAAATCTCGTCCAAGAAATGGTAAGTTGCAGGCGGTAGCACCAAGGCCATTTTCAGACCTTGGCCAATTGCCTTAACGCAACAATGGATTTAAGAGAGAAGAAAGCAAATTCTTCATCTCCAACACCCCATGGCGCCGTCTCTCAGCCCGCAAAAATTGGCAGACCCAAATTCTGAAAAGCTGAGGGAGACGCCTCGGGAGGAATCGAGCTGGCAAGCCGATCTCTTTTCTTCTTTTTCACGAGAAGACAGAGATTTTCATCGGCTGCCCAGCGAGAGGACCACGACAATCTGCAAACATATCGAGACCGGGCATTCTGTCCCGCATCGCAAAGCGTTCAGGGAGGAGGCACATACGTAGACATTTTGGCGGCGAAGGCTGTTGGCGATGTCTGTTAGTATCGTCGAAGCGGTGCTTGAAGGGAAAAGAAAAAAGCCAGAAGAGAGGGAAGAAAAAAAAAAGAGGGAACAGTACCTCGTTGGTTGGTCGGTGGAGCTCGCAAAGGTCCCCACTCTCAGAATTTTTGGTGGTAGGGCAGGGCTTTAGAGCAGCGAAAAATGTTCCCCTCAGATTTTTTTTTTCTGCACGCCAATCGCTAATTTTTGTGTGGGATTATTCTGCCGCGCCCCACCGCCCCTCTAACCGCCCTTGCTCGCTCGCTGAACCACCACTCCAGCGCATCACGGCTTTCTCTCTTTCTAGCGACTCGTCAGTTCTCAACAGCCCCGTGACGAAAAGCCAGACGTCGCCGAAACTTCAAAATGCCTCCCAAGAAGGTCGCCGCTCCCAAGGAGAACATCTCCCTGGGCCCCTCTGCCCGCGATGGTATGTAGAAAACTCAGCCCGTTGACGAGGAATATTTGCGTGGGGATAATTTTGATGGTTTTGCGCGAGATGGCGCCCGCCTCGAAATTTATACTTACGCAAAAAAAGATGAAGGGGGAAAAGAAATGCAGAATTGAGGACGACATGCTAACAATCATGCTACAGGCGAGCTCGTCTTCGGCGTTGCCCGTATCTTCGCCTCCTTCAACGATACCTTCGTCCACGTCACCGATCTGTCCGGCCGTGAAACCATCACCCGTGTCACCGGTGGAATGAAGGTCAAGGCCGACCGTGACGAGTCCTCCCCCTACGCCGCTATGTTGGCTGCCCAGGACGTCGCCGCCCGATGCAAGGAGCTTGGAATCAACGCTCTGCACATCAAGATCCGTGCCACTGGTGGTATGTTTTGCCCTCCTTCTCACATGAGAAATTCGATATAAAGATTATCAGAAGCTAATGAGATTTCCATTTTACAGGTAACGGCACCAAGACCCCCGGCCCCGGTGCCCAGTCTGCTCTCCGTGCCCTGGCCCGTGCCGGCATGAAGATCGGCCGCATTGAGGACGTTACCCCTACCCCCTCCGACTCTACCCGCAGAAAGGGTGGTCGCCGTGGTCGTCGTCTGTAATTGTTGTATCTTTTTTTCCAATCATATCAAGAAAAAAAATACAGCATTTGCATATCCCTGGCCTGGCTTTGGTTTGGGATCAAGGCGGGAGTTTCGCTATCTGGCTCTTTTATGTGGCGTTGAGAAAAAACGAGGAGAACGGCCGTTAAAGCCTGGTCTCCAATGCTATTATGCTACGCTCAAGTTCTTTTGTCCTTTTCCTTTCGTTAGAAAAGGGATATCACTTGATGTCGATGCAGTAGACAGTTACGAATTCGCCCGAAGAAGGCTATGAAAAGTTATCTTCCTGTCAGAGTAATACTCTTCCGTGACATGTGCCATTTTGTGATTGTCGAACTTGATGTCTATAACGGGTAATGAGTGACTGAGTGAATGAAACAAAGCAGTGAAGCGATGTATAATTATTAGCTCTAATTGAGATATAGTTCTAGCATCATGCGTAATATCCCCATTCCTCGTACTATGTATTCCCAGACTCCTCGCCTAATGTCAAATAAAAGCATTGAAGCTTAAAGAGTATATCAAATCCTCTCTTGACAAAAGAAAATCATAAAGCTCATTTGAATTCGGGTTTCAGCGACCACATGCCTCTCCCAGTGCTGCTAACTCTGTTCAGTACCCCAATCATCTCCAGCGCAGCCTTGAACTCGTCGCTCTGCTTCTTCCCAGGGCAATAAGGGTTAAAATGGTCCACCAACATCTTGCTCGGGACCTTCCCTCCTTGACGATTGATAAATGCCTTAATCATGGGAATGAAATCTTTCGCCTTCATATTTTTGTCAACCCCAGGCGTTCCCGATCGTGAACTGCTACCGCTGTCCAAGCCCTGGCGGTCGGCAAGGTTACTCATAATACCCGCTGAACTTGGACCACCACGACGACGGTTCCCACCCGGTCGACCAGCCGTGCCAACTTCGCCAGTCCAAGTCACTGTGCCAATTGGCACTCGACGAGCCTCATCTCTCGAATGTCGAAGGTGAGCAGCGGCCTGTCGAGCAACCATGTTCGCCTCCTGGCGAAGAACAGACACATCTGCCTTCATCTTTTGTGGCCCATTGACAATCTGTTCATGATCGTAGGCGCTATTCACCGATCGCGCAAAGATACCTTCCAGCATGCGCTTCTCTTCGTGAGAAGCTGGGTCTTCTTTGACTTCTTCCATCGCAGCGACCAAATCTAAGCTCTTCAATTCATCCTCTTGTTTAACGTTGCCCACGCTTCCAATAGGCATTAATGTCTTCGTATCGGAGCTATCTATGTTTTTCTTCAAATTCACCTCCGCTCCTTTGAAGACTTCGCTTCTTGATGCGGCGGCATCTGTGTGTTTTTCAAAAGTGAACAAATCATAAAGGTCCGAGAGATCATAAGAGCTTCGCTGCTTCGGATCCTTGAGAACTTTGTTTGTCATGAACTGCTTGAAGATTTGGCGATGATAAATCTTCTCTTCAATTGTGCCCTCGGTCATCAGTCGATAAATCTTAACAGGTTTATTCTGGCCCAATCTCCACGCTCGCTCTCGCGCTTGTAAATCAGTAGAAGGGTTCCAGTCTGGGTCGAAGATGATGATTCGATCAGCACCAGTAAGGTTGGTACCCAATCCACCAGTCCTGGTAGTCATGAGAAACACATGAATATCAGGGTCAGTATTGAACTTATCAATCATCGGCTGTCTTTGATCAATGGGCGTTTCGCCATCCATGCGCAGATAAGTGATTCCGCATTCTCTAATACATTTCTCAATAATATTTAGCATCTGCTTGCCTTGGGAAAATAACAGCATCTTGTGTCCATTTGGAATCATGACTTTTTGCAAGAGGTCTTTGGTGAGCTGCAATTTTGCGGACATTTTCGGGTTTCCGAAGTCGTAGCCAGCCTTTTTCGAAAGAGATTTGTCCAGGAGGTCGGGGTGGTTACAAATCTTGCGAAGGATGTCAATTCCATAAAGCGATTGGCGCTTTCTATGCAGAATGGCAGCAACTTCGTCAGAGCCAATAAATGTCTCGTATGCTTTGCGCTGACTTTCTGTCAATTTGCAGAATAAAACCTGCTCTGTCTTTTCTGGGAGATCGGCAGCCACATCTACTTTTAATCGCTGAAGTAAATATTCGCTAATTGTCTCTTTCAATGCTTCAGCGCATTTCTCGGCAGTCATTACTTGCAAATTGGACGCGTTTGCATAGCCGCCCTGTCGAATGGGAATCTCAAACTGTTGCTTGAAATTGACAAGGGTCCCCAAACGCATCGGATAGATAAAGTCAAAAAGCGACCAAAGCTCTGTTAAATTGTTCTGGACTGGAGTTCCGGATAAAATGACTCGGTTTGGCGTGTTAAGCTCTTTGCAAGTGACGGTAATTTCAGCATTTGGGTTTCGGATTTTATGGCCTTCGTCAAGAACGGCATAATCCCACTCGACATGCAATAACTCATCAGCATATGTTTGAAGGCCAGTGTACGTGGTAACCAGAACATGGCCTTTCTGAACAACTCCTCTAACAATTCTTCTTGCAGCCTTTTCGGATTTGGTTGCCATTGGACTAAAATGCTCCACATCGTACTCATCTTCGGCTGTAGGGTTGAGCATTCCACTACCAGAAGAATGTAAAATGGAGACACGCAGAGGCGGCCACCAGCGATGGAACTCGCTCACCCACTGACGGAGGAGCGTAGCTGGAGCGACCACAATGACTGGCTTCTTGAGCTTTTTGCTATAGTGCAGAGCAGCGATAAACGCAATGAGCTGGACGGTTTTACCAAGGCCCATTTCGTCTCCAATGATTCCTCCAACGTTCTGCTTGTAGAGTTCAGCTAGCCATTGTACGCCTGTCTTTTGGTATCCGAACAGTGACGGGTAGATGTCGCCTGGCAGTTTAAGATCGTCCGTAAAGTAATGATCTGACACGCCAGGCGCTGGTTTGAACCACTCGTCTTCACCCTCATCGCTCTCTTCAGGATGTGTAGCAGTGTCGGTTTGACGTTTGGCTCGTCTTGCTCGACTTCTTCGGTCAACCCAGTCCTTGAGCCGCTTTTTATAATGGGCTTCGTTACCGTCATCAATCTTGCTAAGATCAATTCCATCTTGCTCAGCAGCCTTTTCTTTGACTTTAGCTTTGCGGCGCTCTTGACGAATAAGATCATCTTCCGTTGTCTGCTGCCAAATGACTGAATCGTGAGATTCTGAACCAGAAGAAGCTTCCGGTTGAAAATCAGCAGATTGTTCACGCTCCGTTTCTCTTTGGACCTTTCTCTTCTTCCGTGGTCGAAGTGAGAATTCGGCCTCAGCTGCAGTTCCCTGAGGCACTGGTGGCGGCGTCTCTTCTTCGGCAAAGCCAGGGCGCCGAAGTAACTGATGAGACAGCGGCCCTTCCCCAGCTTCATTGCCCAGTTGCTCGGCGGCGGCTTCTTCCTCGGCATCCAAGATAGTGTCGGCAAGTTGACCTTCAATACCAGCAGGGCGTGCTCCTCCAAGTTTAGAAAATGGAGTGATCTTGCCAGTTCGAATGAGATATTCACGATTACTTTCTCCAGGAAGTTTATTAGACTTGGTCTGATTCATGTTGTGTAGTGGGTCTTCTTGGTGCCGCTTCTGCATTCGCAGTTCGAAATCAGTAATATCCAAGGTAATTTGGTTGATTTCTTGCTCGAGTCTGGTTATCTCATTTTGTATAGTTCTGGATTGGTACGGATTGCCAGCAGCTTTTTCCAGTCTCTTTTTTTCCTTGTCAAGGAGTAACTTTTGCCGGTCGCGGGTCAACTCCAATTTGACAATTCGATTACGGTCTTTTCGGTCCTCAGCCTCCATCAGTGCCGCATTGGCTTGCATGGTAATATCGCGTTCCAGTTCATCCTGGTCTCTCACGGTCCCAGAAAGATTCTTCAGCGCATCTTCTTCACTAATCCCAACGGTTGTTTGATCTTCAGAGTTAGGATCAGATGTCGAGTCCTGTTGAGCGATTGCCACCATTTCGCCAAGTAAAGCGCTGCGGCTTTCGCCTATGTCCTTGTTTGTCGTCTCACTTTCAGAATCCATGATGTCTGGAGGGTCGTCAAATCCTTCAAACAGAGGCCAATCACTTGTAGGGCGTCAAATATCCAAGGCTGATGTCGAGAAAAGAGTGTTTGGTTGAATCACTTTTGCTGGTAAGCGGGGAATGAGTAGAAAATAGCTGAACGTGGCATGTTCTGTCTTTTCTAAAAATCGCCAGTAAAGATAGCTTCACGATGCCTGAGATGCCAAGGGGAGATATTCACGGCAACGAAGAGAGCGATCTATTGACGGGTGGAAAGTTCAATATCCGGGCTTGCCGAAAACATTATTTCTTCTTCCAGCGTCACGTCATGTTCTCTGGCTGAGTTCTCTGTGACAGAAAAGAGATCAAAGAGCTGAGATAAAGAAACAAAAAAGTGAAAAATCGTGAACGGCCAAGAGAATTCACGAAGAGTGACGATTCAAGAGCGCTCACCTTGTTAGGCAGGGGTGGCAAAGGAGCGAAGCGGTGATTGGTCATCACGAGTAGAGACCCACAACAAAATCTCCAGGCAGCGTCACCATTTTATTGTATGCGCGTTGTCACGTGACTGAAAGCGCCTCTAAAGTAAGAGAAGATTGACGAAGAAAGGCCAAGCTTCAGGGTAGCACAGAAATAACGAGACCAAGTAAACGATAGATACTAGATTAGTAGATGGCAGCCATACAAGGATACTACTTTAATATTACGATAGGAGCTTCTAGAAGAAAATTGGAACCATCCTAGATTACTATTCGGACGCACATTAATACTATTCGATGCTGCACTTACAAGGAAGATTTACATATAGTGACCCCATCTACTCCATACTTGACATTACTATTACGCCCTTCGCAAAATGAGTCATGTAAACTACACGTACCACAACATCTATTTTCTACGAGATAAAATGGCCAAGCACTCTTCGCATTGAAATGGTATTGCCCCAAGCCAATGGTTTGTTTCACTGTTAAGAATTTACTTACCAACAATATGATCTGAATACACAGTCACCCATCTGAGACCTGCCCCTCATCTACAGGATTCTAGATAATGAGCGAAACCCTTTCACATCTCTGCTCATAATTTTGTCGTTTCCATTGAGCCCTCGACATGGCTATTTGGACAAGGATAGCTCGTCGCCCTCAGATATCATTTTTCCAACTTTATCCACAAAAAATCATGTCTGCTGCTAAGCCCATGGCGGCCTACTCCACACAACCACCTCTTCAGCCATCATGGCTCAAGTCCCTCTTGGATGACACGAGCCCTGCCCCCAAGCTATACGCCTGGAGCCCGGCCAATATAGACAGCAATATTGTCGGCAATGCTAATTCCGGCCAATCCATTTCCAATGACCTAGATGGCCGAATATTCATCCTTGGCGTTGGCAATTTGGGCCGCCTTTATGCCAGCTGTCTTTCCATGCACTCTCCTCGCCCTCCAATCACTTTAGTTGTACATCGGAAAGAACTCTTATCTCAATGGATTCAAGGTCCCGGTCTCGAAATCACGCGCCTAGGGCAGCTCTACCGTGGCAAAGACGAGTTCCAGATTGAATGGTGGACTGAGGAGGCACCCTCCCACGGCCCTGTCAGAGAAGTCGCTCACGCGAGCAAAATCCGCAATCTTGTCGTCGCAACCAAAGCTGCTGCTGCTATGCCCGAAACTGATAAACTAAGGCGATACCTCGACAGCAGCAGCAGCGTGGCGTTTGTCCAAAACGGCATGTCAAAGCTGTGGCCACCTCACGGACAGGAATACATAGCCAAGCGATATCCTGATAACAATGGGCCCAATATTTTGGCATGTGTTACGAACCATGGTGTCCTATCAGAAGGACCATTCAAAAGCCTTCATGCCTCGCCCGCTGACGCTGCCATTGGGCCTGTCTTGCTGAACGATAACACTCAGAAGATCATACCCAGTGTAGCGTATCTTACGGAAGCTATTGCAACCGCTCCCGACCTCAACGCAAGATCCTTATCAAGAGCTGATCTCTGGGTCTCGCAGCTTCAAAAGCTTGTTGTAAACTCTTCCATAAACCCGCTCACTGCCGTCCTCCGGTGTAAAAACGGCATCCTATTTGAAGACCCCAACGGTGTTATCGCCAAAGTCATGGACCGCCTGCTAGGTGAATCCAGCGCTATCCTCCAAACTCTCATTAATCACCCTAGCAGCGCTGAAATTCTCGCCTCTGCTGATAAAAACGCTCAATCATTAGATGCCTTGAGAGAAGAGCTCATAGTGCGCTTTTCACACACCGAACTTCGTTCAATGCTCCACAAGATTGGCCAGATTGTCAAGGAGAATACCAGCTCTATGCTCCAAGACGTGCGTGCCGGGAAATCAACAGAAATTCAAGACTTCAATGGCTGGCTGGTTGAGACTGCAGCTTTCCTCAGCCAAGATGGTAGCAGTCAGCAACGAGATCTAGAGGTGTCTTGTCATCGTGCTTTGATCGCTCTAGTTGAATCAGGCGCTGTTATGAATGAGGCGGAGCTAGGAAAGCACTTTTTGTCATGAAACTCTCGAATATTTTCATTCGCCATTAGCTTACACATATGTGATGTTAAATGCCATTCATTTCAAATCTCATCATTTTTATATTCCAATTTACATTTGTTCATCACATGCCAACAACTAAATATCCCCTTTAACCGTCATTTGCGAATGGAAATGGAGAAGCGTCGTCAATCTCATCGTTAAATAACTCCCACACCCGATCGCAGCACCTCATTGGTGTAACCCCATTTCCAACTCTCTGCGCAACGAAGCGCCATTTCTCATCCTCATAACTTTGTAAGACTTCCAGAAGTCTCTCGTCCTGGATTGAAAAGCTAGTTAGCTCTTGTGTATCACAAAGTCTTGATAGCGTGGGTAAGACAAGTTACTTACCATCTCTCTTGTCCATGGCATGGTCTCTGCTCTTAACTTTGTACAATACCGCACTTGCAACGTGCCTGGATTGCGTCCTGGAAAGAAATCGGCGATCTGCCTCCACGTGAGATTTTTCTGCTCTTTGAGCTCGATCAAGAGCTGACCTTCCTCTGGGGTAAATCTGATCCTAGGTCGTTGTGGTCGCCGCGCGGGAGATGGCATGCTTTCTTTCCCAACCAAGCTGGAGGGGCCATCGCCGTCCTCTCCTCGGATTGAGTTCCACTGGCATTTATCTGGTAGACGATGATGATGGTAAGAAGTCTCGGGCCGTAGCCAGCTAGCGTCTGTAGCTCCGGTGAGCTCGTATGCGTCTAAGAAAGACGCGGCGTCCGTATTTCCGATGCCATCATACCCAACAGATGACATTGAGTTTACTGAGCCTGGGTCTTCATAATAGCGTCCTGGGTCCTCTGCTATATCGAGCGTGGGATGGTGACGGTGATAAGAGGCTGCCATTGGTTCATATCCTCCATTGTATAGACTCCCCCTTCCGTCGTGATCCATTCTTAAATAACGGATCGGTAGCTAGCCTGTGCTGTCCGAATCAATTTCCCCATAGATGAGAGCCATTTCGAGATAGATATATAAAATGGTCCTTCGCATGAGAGAGAGAATGTAGTGGATCGTGTCTTCATAGCTTCCCCTATTTTTCCAGTATCAATGCCAAAACGAAAGAAGCAATTTGCCACCGCATTTTCACCGGCTGTGAATCCATAATCATTCCGCGGTAAGCAAATGCATAAGTTTTCACAATACGAAAGGCGCTGAAGGGTGGGTGTTCATCACAACTCTATTGAAGATGGTTAGCTGTGCCGAGGAGAACATAGCCAAAGATCTCATGCCCCGGTAATCCGAAAAAGGAAATTGGACCTAGCTAATTAGTTTGAGTATGTGAAGTCTATCACGGATTAAGACGTGTGGCGAGATGTCTTTTGGTGCCATTTTAATTCTTGTATAGCCAAAACGCCTATACCAAGGATATTTACCGATAAAGAGAGTTGGAGCTTTGACTCTGGACTGTGTGAGCAATGCTACGTGTAAGCCTCCGTAAGCCTCGGTAGAGAGATCGGGCTTACATCCAGGCTCCATGATGTGCATGTCTGAACCTGAGACTAAATGTGTGAGATGCTACGCAGATCGGAGGCGTTAATGCAACTCATTGATATTTGATCTACCATTAGATGAGGGGACAGCCGAAATGACATTAATGCGCAGCATGAATAAGCTTGAATGACAAGTCAGAATTGGATCTTCCGACCGCAAAAGTCGGCGAGTCTCGGCTTACTCTACGAGTTTAGGCCATGGCCTACTTTGGCGCGGGGATGTTCAAGTTGGGCAGCTGAGAAGATGATAGCGCATACGTACTGCGCCTTTGAAGCAGCCTACAGATTCAAACAATACCGTCGATAGCAATCGGACCCTAGTGACAGCGCCGTAGATATCACTCGCACGCTGGAAATAGGTTTAGATCTAATCTAACAAATTTATCGATGAATCAGATATATCCTGTACTCTTTTTAAGTGTATATAATATGAGTGTTGCGCAGATATGAATTACGTTGTCATAAATGTAACTACAGTGCACGAGGCAGCTTTCTGTTACACCTCTTCTAGGCATTTGCGAGGTTGAAAGAAAAAAGGGAACATCAATCGCTATTACGGTTACTAATTACAATCTACTGTAAGATAAAGATATATGTATATTTACACGACGTATGAATCTAATTGTTCTGGGTTTGCCCAGTGTCCCAATACTTAACGAGGGTGTTTACTAATGTATGCGATACTAATCCCTGGCACTAGTATCTCAGCCGCAGTTTGGAGAATAGAGAGTCGCATTATGAAGGATCAGGCTCTGTCTTAGCCCAGGTCATGGCATTGTCTGAGGCCAGCTATAGAGGGATCTCCCATTAGAACAGTCAAATACTGATCGCAGAAGGTATTGCAAAATTGACCCCCAAATCACAAATTCTACCATGTACATACGCCCCCGGCAACCCATGTTCCAAAGCTTGGCCTATCAAATACTTATACAGATAGCCACAATCCGGCTACATTTACGAAATATACAGCCAGCCAATTGCCAGCCTTGTCTGCAGTGCCAAGCCCGCCTCAGTAATTAAATTGCCTTGCGCCAGAACGCCTTGCCTGTCCGTTACTGGATACACGTGTCTGGTGTACGTACCGCCATGTGCATGTTATTAGTACGGCTGAAATGACCATCACTTGGGCTCGGTCGCAACCATCACCTTCATACTTCAATATTCATGCCTAAGTACACAAGTTATCTTGTCAAAATTGCAATAGAAAATGGCCAATATTCGCAAAATTTCGGGAAATTCATTTGGAAACAACGCGACGATCATCCAGGGCGACTTCAACGGGACATTGAACACTGGTACGCTCCTCTAAAGACCATGTTATTATCAGGCATCTACGATCTAGCTTACTGACACCACTAACAGATCCCTCGGACGATGACAGACTGTTTCTCGAAAAAATAAGTAAAACAGATCCTTTCTACGATAAGAAGCGAATTTTAGAATTGAAGGGTCCCTTCTTGGATGAATCCTTCAGGTGGATTTTAGATCATGAGGACTTTAAGAAGTGGCGCAATGCCAAAAAGAGCGGTGTTCTTTGGATCAAAGGAGATCCTGGCAAAGGAAAGACAATGCTCCTTTGCGGCATCATCGACGATCTAGAAAGGGATCCAGAAAGGGATCCCGAAATAAATTACAATATTGGCTACTTTTTCTGCCAAGCTACAGATTCTAGGATCAACACTGCTGCCGCCGTTATTGGAGGTTTGATCTTTTCGCTTATCAAAAAACATCAAAAGCTTCTTTCTTCTATTCGCAAAAAATATGGAGATAAAATGAGCCAACTTAGCGGACCCAATGCGAGGCACATTCTATGCGACATGTTTGAAACAGCGACTCAGGAGTCAGATTTACCAGACCCTGTCTGTATTGTCGATGCTCTTGACGAGTGTGAAAGCGATTGCAAGTCGCTTTTAAGTCTTATTGTCAAAACAAGCAGTCGCGTCAAGTGGCTAGTTTCAAGTCGCAATGTAAAAGATATAGAGCGAGGATTTCGAATGATCAATTCTTCCCAAAGGCTCATCTTGGAACTCAAAGGAAATGCCAAATGTGTCTCTCAATCGGTTGATATATATATCCATAATGCTATTCGGGATATTGAGGCACTGGAGGACGATAAGGAACTTTGCCTCAAGACAACTAGCGTCCTGAAAAGCAAGGCAGATGGAACATTTCTCTGGGTATCGATGGTGATCGAACAGCTACGTGACACAGATCGTCGGAATATAGAAGAGGTGCTAGAAGAGGTACCAGAGGGCCTAGAGAACCTCTATGACCTGATTATGAAGCGATCTACCGAGAGATTAAGGAAGAAAGATCAAGACGTCTGTCAGATTCTACTCTCAATTGTCACTACTGCCGAAAGGCCCCTCCGTCTTGAAGAACTCCTTGAGTTTATAAGGTTTCAGTGGAGCGATTATAAATCGAAATATGACGTACGCGATATGAAAGATATGGTCAAAGACTGTGGATCTTTTTTATCTATAAGATACGGCACTGTCTACTTCGTTCATCAATCAGTCAAAGATTACATGGTTGGAAAAGCTGCCGGGAGCATTTTCCCTTCAGGAATCGAATACCAGCACTTTGAACTGTTTAAGAATTCATTACATGCGATGTCTCGCATTCTTAAACGTGATATATACAACCTCAAGGCTCCCGGGCGTAAAATGGACGAAATTTCTCCACCAGACCCTAATCCCCTGGCTCCTATAAGATATTGCTGCGTATTCTGGGTCGAACATTTAATTCGCAGCTGTCAGTCTGATCTTGATGATTTCTTAAAAGACAACGGAATTCTTCATCAATTTCTCAAAGACAAATTCCTAAACTGGCTAGAATCATTAGCCCTTTTGAATAGCTTTCAAAATCGAGGGGTGGATGCTGTTTACAAACTTAAAAGTATCACTGCGAATTATTGCAAAAACGAGAGCGGCCAGCATCATGTTAATCAAGTGGCATGCGCGAGAGGAGAGAAGGGGCCTAATTGTCTCCGAATTTTCAGTGACGACGCTTGGCAGTTTGTTCTTAATTGTCAAGATTATGTGTGCCAATGGCCCTTACAGCTTTACTATTCAGCAATTATCTTCGGGGACAACAATAGTGCAATCAATAAGGCACTTCAACAAACTATGGGCGCTGAATTTAGAGATTTTCCTACTTTCATAAACATGCCATTGAAGCCATATACTTGTTTACAAACTATAAAGATCAACGGGTTTAGTGAACAGCTGTGTTATTCACCCAACTCGTCTTTATTATTATTACTTCGGAACGACACGATCTCGATCTGGAGAACAGATACTGGCACTTTGGAATATTCAATTAAGCCGAATTTCGATGAGGAAGGTGAAAAAATAAGACTTAAATATATAACCTTTTCGCCCGACTCAAGACAATTGGTTTCCGTATCTCACAAAGGTGTCGTACAAATGTGGGCTGTCGATGGCTGGGTCCAGAGGCAACAGTGCTCTTTGAACCTCGGCTGTAACCTTCATAAGAGCTTAGTAAATGTTATTGCCTTGTCACAGAACGGGGATCTGGTGGCATTAGACTGTCAAATGTCTGACAGGAGGTTGGTAGAGGTCCAGACGACGAAAACTGGCGATTGCGTATGTGAGATTAATCGACCGCATATGCCATATCCCCACTTCTCCCATGCAGTTTTTTCACCTAATTTTGCACTACTAGCCTTTGTGGCCGTAAATGACGGAGATAGTGCAGACATTTACTCTGCCCAGACGGGGAAATATATTCAGCATCTTCAATGTCCTAAGGCAATAAGTGCTCTCGGCAAACTTTATGATAAGCTCAGCAGCGCTAAATTCTCGCCAAATTCCGAAGTATTTGCTTTTATAAGTTATGACAATACTATTTATCTCTGGTGCACTAAGACTTGGACAATAATGCACCGGATTAGAGGGATAAGAAACAATTCTTTGGGAGGTCTCTTTGAATTCTCACCCGACTCGGCGATTTTTATTGTAGACTGTGCGGCAGGGTTAACCTTTGTAAGTGTTGCCACAGGACAATACCTACTAAGTATTTCAACAGCAACAAACAGGCTGGTCACCTTTTCTCCGGATTGGACAAACTCATCACTGCTGGCCTCTATAGGCTACAATGAGGGCAAAATCTGGCGTGTTGACATAAACTATGTATTAGCTGAAGCACAAAGTAACGATTACTCTGAGGGTCCAATAGTCATATCTCCAACCTCAAAGTGGGTGGCAGCATTAGATCTTTGTCACAACGTCAAAATATGGAATACAGATAGCGGAAGAGTGGCTCAGGTGCTCAACGGAGGCAGATTGAATCGGAGCGCGGGAATCTTCTCATCTGATTCAGACCTTCTTGCCTGCCTGGATGGGGATGGAGATGATGTACGGATCTGGAACGTTAGCACGGGGAAATCCATGCATTTACTTCGAGGGCCAGGCCACGCAGGTCACGTACGCCGCGCAGGCCACGCAGGCCGCGTTTGGTTCGCAGCAATACCTATGGACTTTTCATACCACTCAAAATACCTGGTTGTTGGCTATTATAACTGTCTTGTGAGGATTTGGTGCTTAGAATCTGGCAGGTGCCTGTATGAGTTCGACTCTGCAGTGCATGGGGTTGATGGGGTTGATAGGGTTGATGCCGTGACGATCTCTCTCGAATTAAAATACGTTGCATTAGGGGATAGGATGAAGAATGTGCAAATCTGGGAGCCGCGCACCGGATACTGCATCTCCAGATCTACCGGAAAGGGGTGGATTAGGAGCCTCGCCTTTTCATCCGATTCTGAATTTTTAGTCGTCATCGTTCTGGAACATGACGTATGGGGCCAACGGTATGAGGTACAAATCTGGAAAGCTGCTACCGGTGCATGCTTGCGTTGCGTTGATGATGACTTTACAAGTCGCATGCCGTTATTTGATCCCAGCACGGGCAGTATACTGACTGAACATTTTATTTATAAAACCTCTTCGTGGGAGCACTGGGATAGAGTTCCGCGACGGGCCTACACGTACTCAGTACAACGCAATGGCTACTATTGGATTTCTCTAGACGGAGAAAAGCTCTTCTACATTCCAAGTGAGTTTGACCCCCATGGAGCCAAAGTCCTGGTATCGAACTCCTTGCTGGTATATCAAAACTCTATGGGTCAGACCGTTATCATCAGCATCCCTGATTTTCATGCCTTGGGGCGACAAAGAAGAGAGATAGTAGATTCATGGTGCTCCAAAAGAAGAAGATTAGAATAGTTGTGCATTTTGGGGTTCTAACAGAGATTACACATATCGGTAACGGTTTGGTATGAAATGATCTTCACCAGCTAGCTTTACCAAGATAATACCAACAACAAAGACCTAAAGCGACTTCTGGCTACCACCTAGACGGTCTTTAGAAACTGCTGCTGCAATAACAGACGAAGTTCTACTTTTTTCCTATTGTGGAACTAAAAAGTAAGCATATACTTATAGGCTCTTATATATAGATGATATTAACAACGATTATCTAAGCGTATATAGCTGTGCATTAACAGTATTTTCTGCTTAGATAGCTAGGTACCAATCTTAATCTTGAAATACTATCCAGTATACTTTGACAAATGAGGAAAACATCAACTACCCTCACGAGGCGGAAAGGGAGGAAGGTATCTATCTCCAAAACATTACCAAACATGCACAACAAATCCAAGACAATATTAACGTTTCGCATTCCAATTCGTATCGCCTTGATTGATCCGGACGTTGTCGCCGAATGTATTCCCAGAGATACTTCGGGTGTTATTCCCCCGACCATGGCCTATTTTGTGTATTAGTAAAGAGAAAGATCAAGAAGAGAATTTGAAATCCCACCATTGAGCTGAGCCGCAGCCGGACCTTGCATTCCATCAGTCACGATATAGCGATCTAAAATGGCCTTCATCACACACGCCGCAGTAGCAGCCGCAAAGTCTTGCCATCGCTTATTCTTGTGGCTATCTGCGTAGTCGCAAACGCCTTTCACCACGAGACACGGGACTTCATCCCACGCTCCAGCTCCCTCCATCTCGAAAGCAATAAGCTTATGCTTCAAAGCAATCCAATCTCGGACTTGCCCGCTCTTCATCACAGTGTTGCCCGAGCCTATCCGTCCGATGAAGATATTGGAGGTAAAATCACCGTCATCTTCGAAGGGGATGTCTCGTTTTACAAGCTGGGTCTCCTCGCAGCCAAGGTCGGCGCAAGACGTCATGGAAGCTAACTCGCATGTACTTCCTGTCTCATTGCTTTCGCCGCAGGTACCACAGACTTTTGGGTGTCGATGGACGTATCCCGGCTTATACAGTTTGTCTTCGGCGATTCCAGGATACTGATATCTTGCTCGTCGTCGTGTCTTCTTCACAGCACCTTGCAGTTGCTTCAAGTATACCGCTGACTTGTTTTGTAACCTCTCCCTCATCAGTTCTGTTTCAAACACGGCCAGCATCCCTCGAATGTCCCTATTTGCCCTCCCAAGGCTGTCTTCGACAGTGTTCTTTACTTCAAAATGCCCGGGATATTGTCGGCCCAAGTCATATTGGATAATCGCTTTACTTACGACTACGTCGCCGAGAAATACATCGTCGCCTGCGATTTGGGGCACGCCGCCACAGATCCCGACAAGAAAAGCAAGTTTGAGATTGCCGTAGCTGGACCGTAGGCTTGCCGTCGTAGACGCCGCGCTGTTGGTGCCCATGTTTGGGAGCACGGCAAGAACAACATTGTGTTTCCCGAGACGGCCAGTTATGTAAGTGTTGTTGTCACCGTTGGCTCGACCATATGGATCACCTTCTTCGTCCCAGAACTGATCAAAAAGCGGTGTGACAGCGTCGGCTTCAATTGGCAAGGCACATATGATGGCCACGTGAAAGTCGTCTCGACTTTTAGGCTGCACGAACTGAGCCATAGAGGGCACGAATAATAGGTATAATAGGCTGCTTTAAACAGTTAAAGTCCTAACAGCACTTCAAAAGCACGCTCTTATTTCTCTTTAGGCCTCACTTCTTCGAAGCGGGGTATGTTGAGGCTGAGCGACGAGCATCACCGAATTTTAAGAGGTCAGGCTGAGTAAAATACATAAGGCAGACTACCAGAATACTTGTCTCGTATGGATTAGGCTCCTCTAGCCGGTGATTGGCTATCGATGCTTCAAGCAAGCTGCATACATCGAATTGTAAAAATTAGGCTCTTATCAGGGTGTTCAATTCTTTCATATATCACATCACACCCCAATGAAAAAAATAACATTGTAAATGTTTATAGCGCGGCTTTTGTACTCCTAAGGCCAAAGGAAGTGTTTTGGTTCAGCATAGTGTCGTCGGAATCAAGAATCCAGTGGGGTCCACTATATTCCATCTCACTATTAGAATGTGGAAGCTGAATTTATCGTCAAATTTACTCTATAGCATTCATATTTTATTTCGCCACGAAATTGACTTGTGCAACGATATTGACCAACAGGCTTAGGGATATACTCCAGCCTATCACTGTTTTGTCGGCATTTCGGTGAGGAATATTTTCGTTAGTACAGCCAAGTAAGACCATAAATAGATGAGAAGAACAGTCTCACTCCGCATCATCGGAAATAATGTCGAGGCATACTTTCCATTACCAGACCCAGGTACTTAAATTTCTCCATCAAAAATTTGGCTTGGTCAACGGCAGCTCTAGATATACGCCCAGCTCTGTCGCGCTCTATGTAATTCCTCCTAGCACATATAGGCAAAATTTGGCATCGCCCAAAACCATCTCATCGTAAGACAAGTCATTCACAGCACCAGTAAGTCGTTTTAATTATTTTTTTCTCGAAGCACGGCAAAGAAGAAATTACAAGCAGCCGTCATTGTTCAAAACCTTTCTTGTGGCTACCTAGGGAGCAGCCAGAGCAATGATATGAATATTGCAATTATATCCAAATGAAGATTAGGGTGAATGAAAGTAAGACTTGAGCTATTCTCACAAAGCTACCCTCTTTTCCTTTCTCAGATATCTCATACAGCATCATTTTCTTTCCCTATAGCACTCCTCTGTTAATTTTTGCGCCTCAAGAGCACCCCGAATGTGAAACCTACCACGGGTTTATAAAGACCAACTGCTCTAGCCACCTATCAAAGGGGCTTGCTCTGCTGAAATAGGAAAGGATTTTGGGCTGTAAGCGTAATAAAACTCCCGTGGTGGAGAGAGCGCGTCACCGTGTTGCGCTTAGCTCCTATAGACTTCTCTTACAGGCGCCATTACATCCAGTCTGTGGAGCGAATGTCAGCGAAATTCCTGATTTGAAATGTTTGTAATACATACAAATGTATGGGCGGTATAAAAGAGGCAGACTCACAAAACATTTATCTGATCCTCCAGGCCGTCCGGAGGACACGCACTCAATATGTCTTGACACTTACCTCTTCTGCACTGGGATGGTCATTCTGTAGATGCCTGGCAGAAAATAGTTCGCGATGAAAATATTCTTGAATCGCCTTAGAGTTTTATCAGCCTTAATCACTAATTGTCAAGTGTATGTTGATATTAAGCGCGTGTGATATCGGCGGGACTATTCTAAAGCGAGTAGGCAACCCCTCCGACGTGTGATCTACACAAATTAGATACACTACTTTTTTTTCCAACCCTTACGCTAAGAACGGATCATGAAAAGTACCCCTAACTTTAAAGCGACCAAATACGTCCCTATCAACTTTCGACGGCTAGAAATGCATAGGCAGTCGTGAAAATCTTCATCTTCTTCTCTATATCTTTTCGCTTACAGCCTGAAACACAGGGAAGCATCTAAGAAGCACACTTGCTTTGTGCCTGGCTCTTAGAATGCCTGTACGCACTTTGTCCGCGTTTGAGTCGAGGGATAAACATATATTTCAGTGGTCTAATCAGATCTGGTAGCTAAATACATTTAAGGGGGGTCTATCGCAGAGCTTAGAACGGAAATTTTAATTCAATTATATACAGTAGAAAGTCCTCTCATAGTACAACTGGATATCACCTCATCTTGAACATCAGCAGTACGAAGAAGCAGGCAAAGATTTAGATCTTCAATGCAAAATCTCTGGCTACTTCTAATCAACCGAGGCATCCCAACGCGCCCTGGCTCATAGAGAGGTTTTGACCACCAGCGGCAAGTTAGCGGTACTCTTGCCTTGGTATACGGATCTTATACGAGATCTTTATGTAATTCTAATCATTCATGTATTTATGCGAAACTGGAACTAATCTCAATTAGATTTCTTATTAGATTTTCTACAATACGCATATTTCGGCCCTTTGTGTATTTCTCCTTACCACCAAAGTAATGGCGTAGTATAGGAACAATCCAGTTTTTATGCACTAAGATTGCATGGGAGCGAGCCACAGCAATATCCATGACCAGCACCAAGGGCGCCCTCAAAGTCAATGTTGTGGCAACCATCAGAAGTCCTCCAAAGTTTCTCATTGAAGTCGTAGCCACCAGGAGTTATTTCCTCAAAACTATTTGCATATCAGCTTCCCTTCATGTCTCTACAAAAAAGATTGCGTGACCTAAACTTACAAGACGGCGCACTCTGTACCGCCGGTACACGCGTCGAAGCCACCATAGATAAGGGTGTAATATTCGGAATGGGTGGTTTCATCAAGCAGATAGATGTCCTGGGTAACAACGCCACCTTCACCAGTATTATAGACACCCGCGCTTAGCTGGCCATAGAAGGCTGCCGCATAACCAGCAAAAGTAGAGAGACCGGCGAGGAGAGAAACCTTCATTTTCAGTTTGGGGAAAATCTTTAAGTTTTATAATAAAATGCTGGAGAGTTGTTGGCAATCGACACAGAAAAAGATGGTGGTGAATGCTGATGAATATAGAGAAGCTTCGATGCGACGTCGATGATTTATTTATACATTTATTTATGGTAAACCACCTACCTCAGTATACAAGTACATTTATGATAGTAGCTTACCTTCTTACCAAAATGAGCAGTCATGTTTTCGATAGTTCACTACCATATTTTGCATTCCCAGTTATGTATAAGCGGTGTAAGAACGTTATAGTTCGGTGTTGGCGTAAGCGAGCGGAATTAATTGGTCCAGAACTATCCCGACGACAACTTTGAAATGGAAAAACTATTTCCGGGCCTCGGACGATGTAAACAATCTCGTGTTTCTTACTCTGATGTTTCTGTAGATGCCTACGCGATAGGTGGAAATACACCAAGATAACCTCACACTTGAATCCCAAATAGGGAGGTCAATACTATTGTAGGTATTGCCGCTGAGCAGGATTTATGACCAAAGATGACATGATGGAGAGAGAATATAGAAATCTATGTTCCGTTCCTTCGTGTATTATTTTGTATTCTTAATACATGACTCTGTTTTGCGTTTTAGATCCGACAAACAGTACAAAATAGTGGGACTAAATGGCCTGTTCTCCAACTAGGTTGAATTCCTTTTAGGGATAGTTACACGAGTAGCAAAATGAGATACATGGTTGCATTTGTTAAGCACCACTCTAAATTACGCTAAGCTTAACTATTTACTTTAATTCTTTCCTACATTGTCAGCAATAATTACTCTATTTGGACATCCCTATCATCATATTATACCGCTGTTGTAGACTTATTTATAGGATTGGGGATCCAGCACCCCAAAGTTGTTATCTAATGCCACGGCTATTCTACCTAGGTATCCAGTGATAGCGTGTTTGTCACATTACAACTGACCTCAAGGCGAAGGAAGCGAAGGAAGCGAAGAACGAGCTCCACTACCAATCATATGCGAGTACTCCGTATTTGGTCACGTAATACGGATATTGTGCGAAAACTCCGGTCAAATAAGCCCATATACAGTTTTCTTGTGTTTAAGACCACATCGATCGCTAGCTTCTTTAGGAACCCATAAGCAGCAATCCAAGTTGGCCAAGGAGACCATATTCGCAGACTGGGCCGATCTGGCAAAGAGATCAAATCCCCGAGCGGCGAGTCTTACTTCCAACGGCCAACGTCGCAGGTATCGCAGCCCTCGTCCCCTACTTCCGAACGGACGAGGTACTCAAAAACCTTCACAAGGAGAACAGCCACCTGCTGAAGCTAGGATACGATACCGATACCACCAATTGACTCAAGGGGCAGCGACTGTAGACAGAATGAAGAGGATCTTCAATGTCCTCAACAAGCGTATCCCAAGGAGAAATCCCCACATGGAGAATTTTTGTGTGGCCGTGCCTGGTCCTTAACAGTGTTTCTGGGTCACTGAGCGTAACTAGATCTTGCATTTTCCGAATTTTCGGCCTCAGACTTCTATGATTAGACTATCCAACCTCCCAAGCTGTACGCAGTAAGGCGTAGACAAGTCAAGAATGCGAGTATCATCCCCTCATCGCGCACCTCCCCCCACCCGTGCCTTACCTGGCGGGCTTGAGGTCATTTATCAGGTGAAGCCATAAACATTAGATGGAGATCAACAAAACCATCCCAGCCCAGAGTATTATGAGCTATTCGAAGAAAACACTGGCCGCACGTGGCAAGGCTATGGCTCCATTCTGTAAGGCCTACGAATCACCGGCCAAGATAAGTTGATCTGTGTAACCATGTGGCAAATCATAACGTAGATATTATTCTATACATTACTTAAAGCCCCCACTGTTAATATATGATAGGTATATAGTGTTACACGACCTATGGTAGGAAAGAGGGGTAGATCACTTGACAGATATCAAGTAATTATGTATACCCAGGTATATAATGTATGAATAACTGATTGTTTGTTTGTTTGTCGTTTTGACAACATTATATGTTTTACACTTCTTGGTAAGCATATTTGAAATAGTCTAATCTATGTCATAGCTCACACTAACACCCACTCTAAGCATTTCAGCTGATAATGGTCTTGTGCGGAAAAAATAAAAGGTCAGCGTGGAAAGGTATTTAAACTCAGTCAGAATTACTCAGACTCTCAAGAAGCGGAATTCCACATATATACAAGTTGAATATAGTATTCAAACAACAGCGACCAATATGCATCAAGCGGCCGAAGCTGAAGATAATGGTTGGATTCCTGTGAATTGGCAAGTCGGTGACATTCGATGGATTGAAACGGATCAGGCCGTGAGAGATACGGGGATTTTACGATACCGTCTCTACTATAATGGTTCCCCTAATGTTTACTGCTACACATTGGATATCACCAATTCAAAAGGGTGGAAGTTTCATTTTATAGACGATGAAGGGGATATTTACACTATAAACACAGTTTTCAATAATGGCCATTGGTTAAAATACAATTCTACAAAGCTGACAATTAGATATCTACGAGAGGGAGATTATAGTAAGTACTATTCCATTTCAAGACTTTGATTCAATTATTAATACAATAACTGTAAAATAGGTAAACTTCCGAGTTCGATTTAATTTTCGCACTAGGTAAATGAAGAGTGAGAGGAGCAAAAGAGGCCATTTCTTTTATTAAAATAGAATATACATTTCAAGGAAATTTCTAAACTTAGAAAACTATGATTAAACCCATCTGTTTATTCGTTTCATTGTCTCACCATATAGGAAGCTCAATATTTAAGCGGACGATATATACATGTCCGCTTTCCGAGCTCATCCACATGCCTGGCTAGAGTAACTGAAAGTGTGGATTTGCCAATACTCGTAACGTTCTACAGAATAATTGAATGCATATTTCCTATCCGTTGTAAAAAAGGCTAGGTGCAGGAGTGCTCGTGCTCAAGTCCTGGGATGCACTACTGAAGACTTCGATCTCTGCTTACTGGTAATGGTACAGAAGAGTAATGAAGGCCAAAAAGGTGTGATTCGTACATCGGTGCTCTGATCGCTACAATTGGCAATTTTGTGCATCTTCTAGTTTGCGTAATCACTCTTGCTGTGCTGATTTTATGAAAGTCCAGCTAGCGCAATAATAGCTAGAGCAGCTATTAATGGAAGAACCATACATCAGTTCACTCCATATGATTTGTTTACTTCATACGGAGAAAGCTACCAAAAGATGTCTCATACAGCTGCGTTATCATTGATGATTAAACGTAAAGACTAGTGCTGACTTGACGTACATCAAAGCTCTATCTTAGTCGTCAAATAAAGGCCACTAATCTATAGATCTATAGTGAGACTTTAGCGACACTACCACTATATCATAGTAGCAGTAGCGCTAATCGCTCATGCGATAATGAATTCGCTTCAGCGGGCGTAGGTACCTTCAAGTTGATTCATCTCGAAAAGTACCGACAGGGGTCCACGCCACTTGAATGTGAGGCTGCCTTCGTAGAAGCAAATAAATATTCTCCCTCTCCTTCTTTTTTAAGACTTGTATTTCTTTTTTGTTTATACTCTGATTCATTGACTGTCAAATTTTCGCAGTTTTCTCCTTTCCACCAAAAATGGGCGACAATCAGGATCTGATCCATCACGATGCTATCATCAAAGCCTCCCTTGACCAGCCATCTACGCCAACTACAAAGATCGTCTGCAATGCTCAACCTTTTGGCGGCGGGCCTGGTGCCACCCTCGCAGCCGTCATGCCATACTTGCAAAGCCGACTGAAGTCCCTGGGGCCTGTGGAATTACACTACGTGGGATCAAGTCTTACGATGGATTTCCAAAAGCTCGATAAGGCAAAGTGGGACGGGCAACATGACATCGACCTCTACACAAATCCAGAGGCAGGGAAAAAGAAGCTTGTTGCTCTCTTGCAGCAACTGAAGCCACAGCTCGTTGTAACAGCAATAGATGAACTTGTTGCTGCTGCTGCTCAGGTGGCTAGGATCCCCGTCGTCATCATCGATCTGCTGCTATGGTTCTGGCCCAGTATCTCTCCTCATTGGCGCCAAGCTGAGCTGGTGATTGCTGCAGAATTCTATGGTGTTCAAGAGCGCATTATCAGCGAAAAACTGAATAACGTTGTGACAGTTCCACCACTTGGACCGCCTCCGAAAACCACTAGGGGTCCCTCCAAGGACGTGCTTCTCAATTTTGGAGGAATGGTCAACCCTCTCATGCCAAAGGAAGAATACATCGCATACGCACGTCTCATATACAGTACTGCACGGCGCGCTATTAATCTGCGCAACGCTGCTCTCCAAGAGTCTCAACACGCCAAGCTGATAGTATTAGTGGCCAGTTTTGACGTGGCACAAGACATTGATCCTGAAGATCCCGGAGCAGCTCGCATGGTCTTACCTGACGAGGCACTTGAATTGATGGCCTCGTCAGAATTGGTATTCTGTACAGCAGGACTTGGCAACTTATATGCGGCCGGCGCTGTCGCCAATGCAGTTCTACTACTGCCGCCTTTGCACGGAGGCCACGCGATACAGACAATCCTGGTGAAGAAAGCCGGTATCCCTGTAGATTTCGTGGAGTGGCATGAACTAACGGGCAGCGCGCCTATCAATTATTACAATGAAACGATAAAGGTGATGGCCAATGTCAGCAAAGAACAGAATGAAGTTATCAGTAATCCTCAAGCTCAGGCGGCTCTGGTTGATCGGATGCTGGCGGCCATGTTGCAGAGCTCAGCTTCAGCGGGTTCTTCAGCTCAGGATCCGCCTCTGCGAGCGCTCATCAACGACTTTGGACAAGACAACGGTGACGCCATAGCTGCTCAGATTCTTGAGGTATTGATAAAGGTTCGATAGCTATGGATGAGTCTAGAGACCTCTTCATTTAGACCTGATCGACTGTAATTTGATACAACGAATAGCTCATCTTTTCAAAGTATTACACATCTCATCAATAGCACATATCAGCTCTTCAAAATATACAATGTTACGCGCAGCTCCTACACTCATGCCATAATCCCAGCGCCATAACTCCGTTGCCCTGATACCCAGCGGGACAACCAAGTCAACCTGCATCTCAGCCGCACTCAGCCCAGTTAAGCGTCTATGTCACTCCTTGCATCAACATTTCCCAACGAGCCAAACAGAACGAAGCAACCATAACAGTACTCCACCTTTATGACCAGCTGAACCTTTTGCGTCAGAGTCGAGAACTTGACTTTGCGGGTGTATCCGTCTTTTCCCTGCCACATAACTACCAGGGTACCCTTGCATTTGGACCTCAGCCGCAAAGGAAGGATCTGAAGGGAGCGTCTTGTGTCGCGTCTTTGTCCTCGTATTGGCCGCAATGCAAGTCGGCCTTGCAGCTGAACCTCCCCAAGACGATGCAAAGTTCAAAAACCCCGTATACATCTTCACTCCTATCGCGATCCTTGGGGCCAGTGGCATTCTTTGGCCTCATTTTTTCTCGAGCTGTATACCGGCTTCATCTGACTTGCCACGGCTAGTTTGGCAGGCCATTGAAAGGGGGGGAAGCTTGGGTGGTTCGAGGTGTAGAAGAACAAGATGAATATATCCATAGCAGAATTGGAGCAAGAAATGTATACATAGCAGCTCCATTCAATAATTGGTATACATAGAGCAACCAATGCTACGAACATACAAATCAACATCAAGCTTCACTGCAATAAACAAACACTCATATACTAACAAGATCAATAAAAGACTTGCCATTCTGCTATTAAACCCCTTTTCCATAGTTCTTACAAATAAACACAAAAAAATCCATTTAGGACAATAAGCCCCTTTTTTTACATTACAAAAGTAACCCGCATCATTTTACTTCAAGAAATCCTTTATTTCACCTCCTCTCTCCCAAAATGCTAACGCCTGCCAAACTTTGCGTCATCCACCATCACCCTTCATATAAAATGAGATTCGTTCACCATGACCGACACACAGCCCCAGGGTATTAAATTGCGCTCGGCTGTCAGAGCATTTCCTCCATATTAGGTGATTAGGCAAAGTTGTCCGATCGATCGACCCAGATATCTTCCAACTCCGCAAAGCTGTGGAAGTGGACAGGTCGGTGGTGGTCGTTATAGAAGGGCAGTGGCGTGTCCAGCTTGACGTGGACCGACTTCTTTTCCATTCCTGCAAAAGCACTGCCCATGAAGCTATAGTTCCATTTGCCATCATCTGGTACAAGGAAGAAACCTCTGAACCTGGGACTCAGCAGAAGTTTTCGCTTTTCTCCCATGGTTGTTGTGAAGCCTTGGGGCTGGTCGCTCTGTGTATCCTTGTTTTCAGCTCCCCATTTATAACCTTGAGGAGTCAATCCCCAAGCAGACAAAGAGACACTGCCAGGAGTAAACGAAACAGACACCGTAACTGTGTTGGTCTTATCCCATTCCTCATGTGTATCCAGCAGCTTGGCGTGCTCCGTCACATCCGGCGCGGACATGTATGGAAGCTCGCTGCCTGATAATGTGTGAATGACACCCAGTGGCTCCATGCCATCCAGGAACTCACTTTGGGGCAGTTTTTGTGGAAGCTGCACGTTACGAAGACCACCGATCTGTGGGATCATAACAATACATTTAATCTCTTTGACCTGATCATTATCAGGAGCCGAGGCACCGTAGAGGTACCCAGCCACCTGAACTCGCAGATCTGCAATTGTGATGAACTTCTTCAAGATATTGTTGGGCATGACATAAGTAACATCATCCAGATCAGTGTCCACTGATGACACATAGATGTTCTTGGCTCTTGTTCGCAGATTCGATGTCGCAATAGCTCTGGTTCGCCACTCAGTCTTGGAAGCAAACGTTTGCTGTTCAAACTGAGATGTGGTAGTGACGATGATTTCCTCGCCGTGGACGTTTTGGGTTTTGGTTGTGACGGCCGTCAGTTGCTTCTGCTCTTCTTGCTGCTTCTCGATCTCGGCAGCCTGTTGTCTCTGCATCGATGGTGCAGAAATTTCCATACCAAGGATGATATCACGGACTTCAGTACTTGTCAAACTAGACACGTTGACGTTGTTCTTCTTGCCATAGTCGTTCAAAATGAGATCTCGCAGTAGTGTTTCAACCTTGATCCATTCTTCGTCGTTCAGCGACGGCCAGATATGATGGTCTAGAGTAATAACGGTCTTGTCAGGTCGTAAGATGAGCTTGGTCTTGTCAGGGTTGACATGAAGAGCACGCAGAATGAGAATAAGACGAGAGAACGCCGTGTATGAAGAGATGCTCTTCAACCATTCATCGTACAGGTTGAATAGCACCATCTGAGGCTCGGTCGCTCGCAGAATCATGTCTCCCAATTTCTCGACCTTCATGGCAGCCTGGAAAGGAAGCTGCAGCTCAGAAGCACGAATAGAAATGTTGGGGAAATCAACCAATTGGACTTCGAGAGGATCCAATAGACCCTTTCGGGTGACAATCAGCTGCTTGGGCTGTTCTTCAACGGGGAGCGAACGAATCAATGCTGCCACTTCTTCCGCCGTCTTCCACTTGGCAAGCTGTCCAAGACGTTTCTGGCCTGCCCAAACACTGGTGTGAATGATCTTCAAGAACAGTTGACCAGTTCGCGGGTTGAAGATGAAGATGGCACCGTTGATGGGTTTGGTGGTCAAGTTTCCTTCAAACGTCTTGTGGATAGTCACACGGTACACGTTGGTGTCGTCGATGAAGAGCTGAGTCTGGTTGCTGAAGAGCTCCGAGTAGTTCTGCGAGTTCAAAAATTCTTGGTTGCTTTCAGAGGCATACAGCTGCAAACCCTTGCGGATACGCTCTCGAAGAACGTACAAGGCTGGGTTGGCCTTCATGATCTTGGCCATTGCTTGCTGAATAAGTACCTTCAAACCTGGGAAATACATTCCGTAGGCCGAGTACAAGTTGTATGCCAAATCAATACCAATCATAATACCAGTAGCAGAGGGGTAGATACTGGAGCTATCGGTGGTGTAATCAAGATACTTGGCACGTGTATAGCGCTCAATGTCGTGAGAATCGTAGTCACCGTACCGCAATTGCACATCAACCCAGAATTTGTTGGTCGTTGTAGGCTCAATGACGTCCTTGGTATCATACAGCAGCGAGGGACGAGTGACATTCCATTTGTGGCTAGCAAAGAGAAGAATATCAGCGCAAGAGCTGTTCATCTTGTAAGATTTACGAGGATGAATAGTCTCCTTCTGCACAGTCTCGATGCCGAGAGATTCCAACTCCTGATCAAACACTTGACAGAGATCCATGACCACCGATTCGTGAATCTTTTGCCACAAATGGGCACGGAAGATTTGGATGAGGGAGATCTTTAGAGTAGGAATCTTGCCGTGCAAGAAGATACCAGTAAGATCCAGCTGGACCTGGAAACCGACGTAGACGTTGGCTCTGTTGATGGTTGGAGACCACCAGAGGGTGAAACGACGGTTGGGGATCTGGTTCAAACCGGATCGCTGGGCGTTGGTGAGCTTTTTGAATTTCATGGATTCTTCGAAACCAGAAGCCTTTTCCCAGAAGAGACCTTCCCAAGATGGGAAGCCGGTAGCCTTAAAGAGTGTGTGCTCAAGGATAGTCTCAACACCACCCAATGCTTGAATGACATCAGTTCGGTAGGCATTCAAGTTCCACAGCTTACCGTCGTGTCGCTGGCTGGTCCACCAGAACGGATTACCCTTCATGAGTTGGTAAATCTTGAACTCAGCGCGAGCACGGAAACCCTTGTCGAAGCTAAGTGTGCTTCGGTCCTTTTGGAACAAAGTGTTGATTCTCGGCAATCCACGGTCCCAGCTATCCTCCAGGTCTTCCAGAGTGAGACGTCGGTTCTGCTGGTTGGCTTCCAACCGCTTCTGAGAATATTCAGTCCAGACACGTTGAGAGTCAATGAATTCAGCCTCCCATGGGATAATGTAACGGAAAATGTTGGGAATTAGTGTCTCCTCGTCATGCGTCATACCGGCTCTGTAATGAGTGACTCCCGTGTCGGTCTGTTTAGACCATCGCTTGTCACTGGCCGGAATAAGGATGTGGGAACCAGAAATCATACCCAATCCACCAAGTTCTTTGGGGGTGTAGAAGACAGCAGGAGGGAAACGCGAAGGCATCTTGGAGTTCAGTCCAATCTTGACTCGTGTCTGGATCTTGGTCTCACATTTGACAATTGTATCTAGGAGCTCGATGGTGGAGACAGCGGCCTCACGGTAATACGTGAACAAGGCAATAAGAGCAGTGTTCCACTTGTTGGCAATCTTGGTAAAGGTTGTTGAGCCAGATGACATGAGAATTTGTCGAATACGGTTGTTGAACTTTTGAATATCCTCCTCGGTGACTTGCAAGAACGCGTGCGCCGTTCTCTCCTTGGTCGTATTGTCAACGAGAGACCAGACGCTGTCTTTGACAGGGAATTCTTCATTCTGGTTTCTAATCTTGGGCAGGATACGGACCTCAAATCCGCACATTGAGAAAAGCAAGTTGGGGTTATCACGGCTGTAAACACTAACAAAACTGTCATCCCAGTCGATCGTGGTGACAGATCGCGGCAGTCGGTTCTTGAAATCCCAGAAGACAGCTCGTCCAAGGTTAACGTCGTGTCGCATCAAGCGCATACGAGAGTCTCGTGGCCAGCACTTCTTGCTCTTAAACCCGATGACATTCTCGAAATTGGGGTCAGGCTGCTCAGTAAGAAATCGTTGGATGAGATCTCGCGATTCCTCTGCGGTGAATCTAAGGAAGATCCAAATCTTATCGATGTATCGGCTATACAGTCGGATCGGATGTCTACTCTCAGTTTCCCGATCGCGGAACTGCAAGAAATCGTTGGGGCTTTGTGGCGGTCCAGCGATTTCACTAGCTCGTTGAGGGCCGAGCAGAAGCAAGTCGAGGACAAGACCATAGTATTGGAAGACAAAAGCAGAGAACTGGAGACCACGAATCATACCATAGCTATTGACGTGGTTCATGTCCTTGTAGGTGAGCTGAACGTTGTTCTTTGCCGTAATGTAATCAGCAAGATTGTGGTCCATAATCAGCCTGAGAAGAGAGTTGAGAAGTGTCAATTCCATCTTCTCATAGACCTTGGACAGCTCAGTCTCAATCATGACATTGCATTCGCCATTTTCAGTCTCCCAAACTTGACCCAGGTTGTTGATACCCTGAGCCCACTTGTAGACCAACAATGGAGGGACTTCAGAGTCGGAAGGTTTGATCCAGGCAGGGAAAAGATGTCTCTGATCAGCCTGATACCACAGATATTGGTCAAGATAAGCATCGCTAATCTTCTCAATGGGCTCAATATCGTATACAGGGTTGATCGTGCTGTAGTTATCATTCATATCAATGTTAACTTCCTTGAATGCTCGCTGTGTGAGCAGGAATCGCTTGATGCGTTCCAGAGTTGTACCAGGACTATCGTAGGCCTGTTCAATAAGGGCTAGCTCTTCACGCTGGCTCTGATTGAGACGACCCTTGACTGAGTAAGCTTCTCTTAATCGCTCCAGTGCCAAGATCAGAATCTTGGTATCGTGCTTGTAGGAAACACTGGGGAACGGAATTGGCGAAAACTTGCGAGACTCCAACCAGTGAACAGTCGTGGTATAAATGGCAACAGCCTCTTCTGAAGAGACGTAGGGGCCGTCCTTCATGTGGTTATGCTGTCGCTCTTGCTCTGCCTTGAGCCAGAGTCGGGTCAGACGGCCAACATTCTTCTTGGCAACAGTCTTATCGACGGTAGCACCGCGACGAATACGCTCACGGTTGTAATGAGCAACAGAAACCCACCAATCGGCCTTGGATTTCACGTAACGTAGAATGATATTCTCGATAGGAGCGGGTAAACCAGGCACTTTCCATGGGATGTTACTCTTCCAGCAGCGCCAAGCTTCGGAAAGATGCTGAAGCACAGTGTTGACCTTGTTCTGCTTGATACCCTCGGGCATCATGTCCAAAAGATCGGCCATTACAGAGGCACGAAGCTCAAGATCAAAGTGAGACTCGACACGCTGCTTGGTAACAGTCTTTGCGACACCCTTGCTGTGTCGTCCCTCGAACTGACGAGACAGAAGGTTTCCAAGCCACCTCTCTAGGAGAGGGATGATACCACGCATAAAGAACAGCCACACCCTCCATGCAGGAGCCCAGAAACCACAACCAGGGCCTTTTCCAACAGGACCAGAATTGAATCTATAGTAGATAAGATGCTTCAAATCTTTGCAGGTTCGGATCTGATGCATAAGCTTGTACTTGTAACGGTACATTCCTGTAAGCTGTCCGACGTGGTTAAAGGCGTAGAGGATACCATCAGCCAGTTGGAAGGCATCAATGTTGCCCAGTCGGTACTGGACTTGTGCATCCACAATCAGCTTTGTCAATCTCAAGATTTCACGCATCAAGTGGAAGGCATTTCCGAAGCGAGACTTCTTTCGCTCCTTTGTGGTAAGAGTCTTGACAGGCTTCAAGTTGAAGTTGTAGTCAAGATGAAGATAAGTAAGATTCTTTCGGTGAATCAAAAGGTTGAGCATGTTGAAACCTTGACGACAAACTTGTAGACCAGCCTCCACCCAGTCGATGGAAGTCTGTTGGAAGAACTTGGTCTGCTTCAAAGACCTGAGCAAGTTCTGGTTGTTCTGAGCCTTGGGCTTCTTCTTGTGCAAGTCGTTGAGAACGAAGTTCTTGAGCAACTTCTGATAGGAAACGCGGACCTTTACGGGCGGCCGGTCTGCGGGAGGGTGCTCCAGATACCATTGCTTAATCAAAGGTACATCCTGGGCGCGAACCATCTTACCGGATCGCCGATTGAATGGGAATGGCGCCCACCAAAGCTCAATGGCCGAAGAAGTATCTTCGTTGTCGAGTTCCTCATCAGCAAGGAATGGCTCCGTTCCAGCAGGAAGTTCGAAAGCGTCGTCTTCGGGCTCCTCATTACTTCCAGGGCCAAAAAGTTCATCTTCAAGAGATGTTTCCACATTCTTGGGGGCCACATTACGTGACGAGATGGGGTTGATTCGACGATCGAAATGGAAGGTAGGCAAGTCCGGATCATCAACGCGGTTATACACTATCTGGGGGTGAGAGTGCCACGCCAGGTGTACGCTTCGGGGTAGAGAATTATATAAGTATGGGAAAGCGACCCGGAATTCAGTACGAATCGGGTTCCGGAAAATGATTCGGTCGATGGCGTTGAATTCGCCAAAGTCTTCATCATTGGGGTTGATGTCCTTGTATAACGGCTCGAACCGTGGTCCACCTGGCAAGGCAACATTCAATGCCTTGGCAGTAAGAAGACTCTTCAGATCAAAGAGATAGAAGTAGTTCTTATCCACAACATCAGAAATCAAAGGTCGACTAAGTCGGAACAGGGCTGCCATCTGAGGTAATGTGAGATTCCACCCCTTGTAGCTCGGGCCATTGACATGGGGTGTATCAAGCAAAGGTCGGTGGTCGTAAAACCATTCGTAGATTGCCTCGTCTTCGTCCTCGTTGAGCTCCATCTGAATAGGCTCCAGCGGCTCAACGTCCTCAATATTTTCCGACCATGACAGCGGCGGCTCTTCATCGTCAAATGGCGGGAATCGCATACGCTTAAACAATCTTCGATCTGCCTTTTCTTTTCGCATAAACGTCCACATCATGGCCCACTGCGCAAAGAAAACAGGCTCGATAACTCTTGGAATCTCGTTGACCAGGGTAAGGCAGCCGTTGACATGGTACAGAACCTTGACTTCTCTTGCAGACTCCCAGGGCATCGGCATGTTCTCCAAAAGCTTCAAAACCGCATGTGGCATGAATTTCAATGCGCCGAGATAGCTTCGCTTGTCGTTTGTGTATTTTTTCTGCGAGACATCGCCGATATCCTTGACGATTTTTCGCAGATGCTCGGGGGGCATGTCAGCCTTCTGCGTCTGGACAAATCCAGCCTTGCGCTTCTCGCCAAATCGATTTCGCTGATTTCGAAGCCATTCCTTCTTCTTCTGGGCAAACTTTGCAATGTGAGCATCGGCAGAAGGTCGATAGCCAGGCGGCGGCGGGGCTGGAGGAGCAGGAGTTGTCGGAGGAGGTGGGAAAGATGACGAGGGAGGAGGTGGAGGTGGTGGAGGACCCCAGCCAGGCGGCGGAGGAGGCGGCAATTGTGACATGGCTGCGTCTTCACTCGTTCAGAAGCAATTCGTGAAGTTGCCTGCCCGAAGGCTTGGAGCCGTGGCGCGTGTCAAAGACGCGCTGGTGGTCCTTGAATTGCAGAAACAGGATAGCGATCACGGGAAATGCTATGCTCTGGCGTCTGTGCCGATGAATCGGATGCCGGTCTCGCAAAATTCAGACGACGACCAGAGCTGAAATGATGCAGAGTCGGATTGATGTTCGACTTCGCCTTCATAGAACAATTTCTTGAACGAGATCCTTGGAGGCACTAGCTTCATCTCGATGCTAGTCTGTCACGTGACTTTGACGTTATTGCGACCTTCAGGTACATACCTATGCCAACGAAATGCTGCCTCTCATACTTTGCAATTCTGATCCAGCTGCAAAGGCTGGAATATCTTCGACTTTGCTTAGATTACGAGAAAAAAATTGGTTAACACGATTCTGTAAATTATTCATTGTTTATGCCAAGCAAAGTGTATACTCTGTACTTCATATGCCATTTCAAATTCTAGAGGGGTACTCTTTGATATACCAATGCAGATTGAAGTATTGCTTTAATTGTGTGTAAAACTAACACAAAATTTGGTAGTAGGCTATTTAGTTACCACAATGATAATCCCTTTATCAAAAATATGGGCCAATATTTTCTATTTTACGGCTATCGTCCTTAAAAATCCGTGTCGCAGTCCCTCACGGCGTTGCTATAGGGTACTTAATCAACGGAGCATAAATCTCGAAGAGCCAATTAAATCCACTCTAATCCAATTACATAATCACGAACAATGATCTTCTGCCGCAAGCAACACCAAGCCAATTCATCGCGATACCCATTTCAACTCCAGAAGGCCAAAGCAGACGCCGTCACAAATCAGCAAAAATGGCGCACCTTCGTACGTTGTCCCTCGAAGCATTGATATAACCATACTAACCGCGAACTCGCAGACGTCAAGCCGGACCCGGCTCTTCTGAAGCTGGAGGGTGCGTAACATACCCGAAACCAATTACCTTCCGTTGTACCGCTCCATTCTAACTCGATGCACAGCGATGCAGAAGAACCGCCACCACTACTTCCGCTTCACTCCCAAGACAGCTAGAATCAGCTTCATCTACATGGCCGTTGTCCCCGCCATCTTCGGATGGGTCGCATACAAGACAGACGTGAGTGGAAATCAGACAATGTGGTGGGGGGAGGGGAGGGATTGATGGGATGCTAACTTTGGCTAGGGCCTCTACGATTTCCGAGCGAAGCGAAAGGGCGACACTATCTACGAGAAATAAATGACGATTTTGGTTGGTGATGGAGAGTTTTTATGTATATTTCAACAGGTTCGATACGAATAGAGAGCCTAGTTCTGGCCGAATAATTGATAAAATTTCAATATCCTTAACTTCGTAATGGAGCCCTTTCCATGAATCCTATACGTTCTCGACTTGAGGAACGCAATTGTTGGCGTAGAATGCTTGTTTCGCACGTTTCGCTTCGCAGCAGAGGATATGAAGCCGGAGCTCAAACTTGCAAGACTAGTAACAATTAAGAGGACTTTTCTTCGCCTCAATTCAACGCTAAATTACTTGGGGTATATCGCATCCTTACGCAATCTCAACCATGTATCTAAAGTAAAAATCCTCCCCTGGTTTACCAGCGCCCTCTACCTCTTGGCCCTCCAGGCGGCCCATCTGGTAACTGCTCTCCTCTCCTCCATTCACCTGGTGGAAGCCTGCCCTCTCTCCAACTTGGCCTAGTCGGGCGGCCATTATTCCGGCCAAAGTTGCTATCTCGACCTTGAAACCCACCCCTAAAGTTACTGCTACGACTCTCTCGCCCGCTAGGTATTGAGCCTCTTCTGGCAGTCGCTTGTGGTACTACAGAGCCATCTGCACGAGGAGGAAGTATCGCACATGAGATGTAGTCCCCAACCACAAATCTCCAGTCAGCCAACGTTTTGTCTTTCCCAATGTCATCCCTCATTAGGGTATCGGGGCCAGCATCATCAGGGTCTTCCGCGCCAGGGTAGCCCTCGCCGATGACAATGCTTCCTAGCTCCTTGACGGCAAACTTTGGCTGTGCAGTATTAGTAGCACTTGTGCCGCGTAGATCCGGGCAGACGAGCTGAAATGAGAGTCTTGTTCCAATAGCAGGAGTTGGCAATGCGTTAGGTTTTGCTGCTGCCAACTCAAGAGCTAGCTCATTGAGGGTGCAGGTGGACCAGGTGTAGATGGAAACGTATGGCGGTAAAGATGATGATGCGAATTCCTCTGGCCTAAGTAAGACGCTGATTAATACAATTCCATCTATACGGATGCTATCATGAGTTATAGTCGCGTACCTGTGGAAGCTGCCGGACTTGTGGAAAAGACGGACTAGAAACGGCGCCGCATCGAGCTCATCCCCTCCCCGTGCAGCTGACATTGTGGTATGAATTGGTCTGGAAATAGTAAAACTCTGATTCACCAAATAACTCGCTACTTTTAAATATTATACGAATCACTTTGCGCGCGAGTTGTTGTGTTGACGAAATTGAAAGGAAGTTGATGTTGCTGAAGCTGTAATCGACACAATACATGTATTATCCGGAAATCATCCGCAATCGATAGCGTACTCAAGCCTCGGTGAGCTCACCGGACTTTATCAAGCAGACTTCAAGACTTGTAAATCGCCAGATAGTCACACCAAGAAAACGCTTTGCAGATAATTTTCGTGTTGTTACACCAATTCTGCAATTTCAAACACTAGAAGTGAAACATTGACGCCTGGACAAAGACGCTCCTTAGCGCAACACCTTCACAATGGACTTCGCGGCCCTCATGAACAAAGAGCTATCCAAAATCAAGACCAAAAAATCCTCCTCCGACAGCGATGAAAAGAAATACATGAAACGCTCTGAAGTAGAATCCGAACGCAAAACCGCCTACCTAGCCGAGCAAAAGGCCCTCGAAGCCGAACGCACATCCAAGGCCGAAGCGAAGCGCAAACGCGAGGAAGAAAGCGCGGCGGAAAACGCCCTCCGCGAGGACAAGCGCCGCAAGCTCGCCGAAGAGTCGCATAAGCGACAAGAGGAGAAAGACTGGGAAGAAGAGCAGGCTAGGAGGAAGAGGCTCGGCCTGCCAGCCCTCATCAAGGGCGTGGAAAACGGCGACGGGAAGGATGGCAAAGGGGCAGACGACATTCCGGACGACGAGTTGATACAGAAGCTCAGAGAACTGGGCCACCCGGCAATATTATTCGGAGAATCACACGCGGCACGACTACGACGACACAAGAAACTCACCACGGTGCTGACAAAGGGCCCTATACCGACGACGCTGCAGCTGGTGGAGGAGAAGGACATGAAGGTCGACGGCACGCTGCCAAAGGACAAGGAGGGCCGCCAATGGCTGTACAGACAGCTGGCGAGCTACTTCACCATGGTGCTCACAGCATACGAAAAGGCAATGGACGAGGAGAAGCGAGAAACAAGCGCCAGTAAAATGGCCTACAGCGCCATGGTCCAAACCCGCGAAAACATGAAGCCAGTAAGTTCTCTCCCTTTTGCCCATTATAACAAAACAACTGGAACAAAAAAAATAATTAACTAAACCCACCACCAACAGCTCTTCCGCAAGTTCGAATCCGGCGACCTCGACGACGACCTCCTCCAGCCCATCATCGAAATCGTCCAAGCCCTCCAGGAGCGCCGCTACGTCGACGCCAACGACGGCTACCTGCGCCTCAGCATCGGAAAGGCCGCCTGGCCCATCGGCGTTACCATGGTGGGTATCCACGAGCGTAGTGCCCGCGAGAAGCTGCACGACGGCGAAAAGGGCCACGTCATGGGCGACGAGGTGACGCGAAAGTACTTGCAGAGCATCAAGCGCTGTCTCACCTTTGCGCAGGTGCGCTGGCCGCCGCAGGATTTGAGGCAGTTGATGGGGTAAAATGGCGATTTGCGGGCTGAGTACGGAGTAGGATGTAAGGGAGATGGGAGTGGAGGAATACGACAAAATGGTTCAAAAATAGCTATCTCGTGTTGGAATGGTAGTAGTATATATGTAATGTGATATGATACCCGTCTTAACTGGACAAGACCGAAAAAAAGAATGCATATACGAGGCGTCACTATAAAAAGACATGGCTTATTCATATTGTGTCTACTACTTGATATTTACTGCACCACCGTGAGAACAAGGGATGAATATGCATCAGCACATCAAAGAATACCTAAAAACAAGGAAAAAAAAAAAAAAAAGCCTCTAATAATTGGGGGCTACTGAATGAGAAAGACATAAAAAATCCCGATTCTCCTTGCGCCTCCCTCTCTAATGCATCATCATGTGTGTAACGTTCAAGTCTCAAAGGCGGTTGCCGTCTTAACCGTGGCCCCCTCCCTTCGAAAACGAAAAGGGTCTCCCCCTCTTGGCCCATCAGTGGCTGACCAGAGTCTCAGTTTTCAATGAGCGCTCATCGCGGAATGATGAATAAATCTCATTCTTAGTCGTAGTATGCGGCTTTCCCTTCATAGACTTATGTACGAAAATATGCGTATACACCTTTCTTTCCAGCCGCATCGGTATTTTGCTCATGTCGAGCCAGAAGTGCTTCAGAGAGCCGTTTCTAAGCTCCCTGAGCCTCACGCTCAGCAAGATAGCTGGCCATGCGACTATTCTCTTCGTACCAAGCCTCATCGGGCTCAGGCCCTCCTACACCGCCGCTTTGTTGCTTCTTGACACCAACTACTTCGAGACCTGCAGCAATAATGTTCATGCGCCGCAGCCGCTCCTTGGCTTCCTGGTCGTATTTCCGCGCCACAGTAAGAGCATTGGTCTGTACGACTAGTCGTGGGTCAGGGGAAACAGCTACCAGAAGCTATATGTGGTGTAAGTAATAGTGGTTATGTAGGGTGGAAAAGAGAGAAAGTTGTAGAAGAGAGAAAAACGCACCTTATTCTTGGCATCTATTCGGGCTCTCAGTGAACCATCACGAATCATCCTGATGAGCTCTAGTTCAACAGACTGGTTGGATGTCCCAAACGCAGCGTCTAAGCTGTCCAACGTGACGCACGAGAAGGGTATAAAGTATTGGACAATGCACTTTTCGCGGATCAGGGAGTAGATTGCAGGCATGTGTGGCTGCAGGTAAATGTCCAGCAGATAGTCTGCTCGCACAGACTCCAGGATGGATAGGCAATTCGAGTACCTGCCGTTGACAAACAAGCTAATAGCTTTTCGAACGTGCGGCTCATGCTCCAGGAATGTCCTAAAGGACTGGTTGTCCAATATACGAGACTGTAAAGCCTTCCTATCCATGGTTGCTAGAGCCAAAAGGCCTCCATAGATGGCAACGTCGTTGGGGCTCGCGACAGTATTGTACTCCGTTGGGGACACGTTCGGATTAGTATGGATGAGAGTGACGGCAGCATCATAGAAATTCCCCAGCCCCATCAGGGCAACTCCTGATGCTACCTTGGTGTAGGCCTGCTGTGCTTGTTCGTCGTCTCCGCTTTGAATGTTGGATATCTTGCCGACGTTGCTCAACACGGTAGCCCAGTCATGACGCTGGAAAGCGACACTAGCCAAGTGCATACCGCAATCGAAGATGTGTTTGGTCGTGCTCACGTCATGACGCATTTTGTTATATGCTTCTGTAGCTTCAGCGAGCTTGCCTATACTCTCGAAATGCTTGCCGAGATCTTCGTTGCCCATCTAAACGGAAGAAGACGAGTTAGATACCACGAATCTCCATAAACGGCTGTCACAAAGATGATCTGAGGAGGGGTCTTGCCTACCCGAATGCTCTCCTTGATGAGATTGTTCCTATACCCTTTCAGTTCTGTCTCCAGACGAGCTGTTTCGGTTCTGTTGGCAATCTCGGCGTTCTCTATCCATATTTCATCTCTCTGTGCTTCGGGCTCATCCGGAGCAGCTGAACGAAGCAGAGCCCACGCATCTTTGTAACGGGTGACATCCGAGCCACTCTTTGCTTCGACGACGGCAGCTTTGAGAGCTTCAACACGCAGCGGCAAACAGCACTTGCCGATGAGCATCAGACGCTCGTATCGTGTTCGGCCTAAGACGATGGAGGGAATTGTGTTAGAATCTCATCAAGGTAGTCACGCAGTGAATACTGCAAGGTGATTGCAAACAAAGACGCTTTGGAAACAACGTACCGACATAGTTTTGAATGTAGAGATCAAGATCGAGCTTGGGCAGGTCTGTGATAGACGTTCAAGGTCAGCTACTGGAGATAGTCGCATGTGGGGCAGCAGGGACGTGGTTACCGGTGACGATAACGTCCGCAGTCTTTGCGTATGCCTGAGCTTCCGAGCCCGGCTGCGGCGTCGCTGGAGCAGCCATAGAAATACAACGTGAAGAAGCTGTTTGAGGAGAAGATGCTTTGCTGCTTGGCAAGGCTGAATGGAAGAAGAAGCTCTCCTGCACGTGCCTCTCAGCCTTCCTGATGATGGAGGGGCCGTTCAGTGTATTACGGAGGAGCGCATAGCTGGAAATGTTGGTTTGGCGGGGTTGAAAGAGCTGTCAATAGTACAGAGGTACATGTACAGAGGCGCGCGTCCTAATAAAGTGGACCTTGAAGTATAGGTACGTACTCGTACTACACCGATTACATGTCGAACTGCTATATAGCACCTTACGTAAATCGACTTTCTACCAGCTTTTGGGTAAATCGAACGCATTCCTTTCTCTTCTTTCTTGCTTTATAAAATCAGTGAGGGCTTGGAAGTATACATAACTGGATAATTTGGAGGATATTGATATTGATATGCTTTAGCGTGTGTCTCATTGCGTACTAGTCCGGCATTCGAGCCATACCTAGATGGCATCAGGGCCAGGATAGTACTTAATTACCACTCAATCTCTATGAAAGCACTCAAACCTGTAATAAAAAGAAACACTGTGAAGAAGGCCACGTCAAGCTACCACCTTACCAAGCAAAATACGTAATCGCGAAGCCTTTCTCGTATTAGTATTGGCCCCCCTTTGTACTTGGGCAGCGGTAGATGAACCAGCTCGAACCAACTAGTTTGCCGTCTTCCGATACACTATGTGGCTTAGACCTCGCTTTGAACCAGCCGGCGCAAGGGGGAACCAGATACTAGTACCTACCTGAAGGCACAGACCACTCAAACTAGGGGTAGCTTGCGGTGGTCCGCCTGAGCTGCAGGGGATGAATTGTGAATTGTTTGATCAAGTAATCCGTAGTATGGGGTGGACAAGTGGTAGCCCCGAGCCAGAGTCGTCAGAGTCGCAGTGGTCTAGGATATACTACAGCTTGGGTAGCAGTGTAGATGGCTCTCGACAGCTGTGTTTCGACGTGGAAATCGATAATCGGCTCATAGACATGCAGTCGGCCAGGGAGCACAGATCGGCGGTCCACCAAATCGTCGTCTTGACGTAGCATTAGGTAGAAGCTTTGTGCATTTCGGAGTTGAGTCCGACCCTCCTCGTCGTCTCGACACGGAGAAGTCTCGGAGTTTGTATTGTCGTAAGAACCTTGACCGAGAAGCTTACACCCACCTACCTCTGGAGCGCAGTGCGAAAATGTGAATTCCCGATGAATTTCGCAGGTGGCTCTGTCGGCTGGAATCGGACAAAGCTTACGTGCTGCATCCCCTGCTGGTCTCTGTAAACATGAGGTGGTGTTTATCCAGATGGTTCTGGCAATGTCGCTCGCTTAGAGAACGAACGAATCGATGCACGAGGTGGTACGAGGCTTTCGGCATGAATAATTGGTTAGAATACCGTTTACTGTTAGATAAGAGTAATATATAATTAATATAGCAACCCATCAATGAGACGGATTTGATTTATCACGTTTATCATCTGCTGATTATCAGCACAATGCCTAGTGTATGCCGTTGAGCGTCCGGTTAATTCGGTAAAAAAGGACTGGAGGCTCTAAGTCCCGTAAGACCATGATAGCGTATCTTAGAAAGAGCAGAGATAAGAGTAAAATCAAATCGACCGAACAGGTAGAAACTCATCAACAAAACCCCAACTAATTTACTAAATTTGAATCAAATTTTTTTTTTGCCGCTGTGATGAACATTTTTTCAGTACCTACCTAAGTACTGATCTTGGTACCTCGGTACGTCTTTTTTTTTTTTTGTAGTGGTGTCAACTGAGGCCTGCCGAGGCCGATTCCAGCCTTGTGGGTTATCCTGGCCCGATTTGTCGGCAATCTCGTTTCTTCCGCAAAAGCTTGGCATAGGCAAGGTGATGTAATGCCGCTGTGGCTTAAATCGCTGGACTGTGACAGCTGCAAAGAGCACCGAAGAACCCGAAAGGGGGGCTTTCGAAAAATAAGTACAATTCAAGAAGAAAAACGAGAGAAAATAAAAAGAAGAAGAGAAAAAAAAACAGAGAAACAAAGAAAACGTCGTAGGGACATGCAGCTCGGCTTGATTTTTTACTTAATTGCCGAATGTGCATGCAGCATGGCACGACTCATTTGCGCGGTGCTCAGCTGAGACAATCCTTGGAATAAACATGCAATGTACATGCAAAAGTACTACAATACAGTGCCAGTTTCGGAATACGTGTACCTTGAGCCGTGCTGATATAGAGTGCTGGACTCTAAATCAAGGTTATCTCGAGTTCGTCCCCACGATCTCCAAACGGTGTGCTCACCTCTAAATTTTATTCTGCGGGAGGTGGGCGATAAGGAGAAAAAAAGAAGCACTTTCCCAAGGTTCGAAGGATCCAAAGCCTAAAATCGGCAGCCAGCTCAAGGGTCGGGGGACCCCATGGACACACCGAAACAACGCGCCAGCCAACCAATTGCATGTGGTGGAATTTCCTGCTCACGTCGCATGCAGAACACCCATTTGATGCCAGGCCCGAAATCGCGAGTTAGCGTTGGACGAGTACAAGTACCCGCGCCGCTTGTACTCCGTATGCCCGCAGCAGCCGCAGCTTGCGCAAACCTGTATCGTAACATTTCCCACTTCCCGTTCTCCGTAATTTTCCCAAAGCTGCAAAACGGCTGGAGAGGACGGGAATAAGACGGGGATCAAGGCTGGTCCCGCCAATTGGCACGGACGGCGGTACTGTATTTGTGGTTGCCGTAGATAGAGCAGCCCATTGAAATTCCAGCTAGTACATAGGTAGATAGGTAGTGTTCGGTCCGTGGTTTGCATGAACGCTCAGGACAGATGTTGTAGGATTAGTAGTAAGCTAGAATGTTTAGATTCTCTTTCGATTTAACCGTGGAAATTAGCAACAAGATTTGGGAAGAGGTAGTAGAAGAGACCATTGCGCCGGCACTCAAGCTTACGACGGCTGTCAACGTTAAAGCCGCGGGACTACGGAGCACCCCTCGTATTCTCCCTCACACTGGGTGCTCGGCGCTCCCGATCTTCGAGCCCTACCAAAGATTAAAAAATACACGTACTTGCAGCGGGCGGGCTGATGACCACCCAGTGATGCAGCTAGCTGTTGCTTCCTCTAGCTGTGGTGCTTGTCTGAAAGTCAAAATTGCGAGAGGCACCAATGGCCGTTGAAGATGTATTTCCTGATTATACGATCAATCCTGTGTAAGTCGCCTTTTGCGGCGGCAGCATTTTCAAGAAGGCGTACGTCTTACTCCCGCAGCAGCTGAGATCGGGTTGTTGCTGGGAAAGTTTGCTGATCCCTGTGAACAAGGTAGAATCTGTTTGATTCCAGTGTCATGTACTGTACTTTGTGCAGCTGAGACAAACCTTGTCCCGACGCATGTCTGGCAGCAACCTTGAAAGCTTGAATACAGGTACGGAGTACGGAGTACTTCTAGCAGCGATGTTTGAATTCTTCGGCCATCTGATCTACATGATGCTTGATTCGGGCGCTAGTCGATGGAATCCATCTGCACATAACCCGGCTCATTAACCCATTAACGTATAATATGGGCGTCCATCCATCCAAGGTGCCATCTTGGCATCTAGATGCAATCTACCGAGTACGCCTCATCGGCATCAAGGTTTGGCACCCTTCTTTATTTTTTTAGGTGGCCGTTTCTGCCCATTGTCTCGCCTAGAAAGCCAAGCTTTTCAGCCAAGCTTTTCAGCCAAGCTCTCCAGCCAAGCTTTCCAGCTTTCATTTCGGGTGTTTAGTCCACATGCCGAATGGCAGTTGAGGCGCTGGCCGCTCCCAGGGATGCCATGTGGGAGTGGAGTTTGCTAGTTGACACAGCCTCAGGACCGTGCCGTCTGAGCCAGAGACCAATTCCAGCACAGAGCATTGCCCAAGACAAGAGACGACGCCCGAGCCCATTCCACGAGAAGCAGAGAGCGCGAAAAAAGAGGTCAATGCCGTTTATCACGCGGCAGTAATTCTGGCGCCGTCGCCCTCTAGTGATCAGTGGAGTGCGCGCACTATGTGGCCCAAGTTACAGTGGATGCGTTTTTTAGCCCCCGACGCCATGGTGCTTACAGCACTCCAGCCCGCTAAGAAACGGCTGTGGTGCTAGCAATGCAACAGCAGTACGGAGTGCCTTAGCTGGATTGCCTACTGAAGCCTCGTAAGCCACACTTTTTTCTTGTTCTGCTTCGTTCCTCGCCATGTGGTGGAAGGAAAAAAACAGTGACACGCAAGTCCACTTTTGTTGGATGTGAATTAGGTCTAAGCGTGTCAACTCTTTTTTCTTCCGCACCCTGCTCGCACGCAAAGGACTGTCGTACGAGAATGCGTTCATCCTGCTTAGCCCCGTCGGCCTCGGGGCAGCCATACCCAAGACCGCCAAGCAAGGCATTCAGCGCTTCTAGCGTATGACGTCTGGGCGACAGCATCAGCAGTGCATTCATTGTCTGGGCCTCTGATTCATGCGGTCTGACTTTGGGTACGATTGCAGGCAGCATTCCTGTGTCTCGGCGACCGCATGAAATTGGCCCTCCTGAGTGTTTTGTATGCGCTCCGTACCGGTACCCATCTGGCGCTCTGGGCTTTCTGCCGGCAGTGGAGCCGCTGCATACAAGATGGAAGGTCGTAGGAGAGCCGGCATGTACAGGCACTTGAGGGTACTAGTAAAATGCAGCCAGTGCAGCCACAGAGAAGCTCCCTGAAAGTTATCTGCACCGGAGAGATGTCCGAATGCAGGTATCTGGTACATTTACGCTTCGCGTGCTGATGGCGAAGAGCGAGTTGCTTGTACTTGTGATTCCAGCCTACCTACATCAGTTTACAGGCACATTAGTACTTCGCACTACTAGGCGCTATGTTTGTCAACTTCCATCTTTGCATTTCGCTTCAATCCATTTTCATTTTACCAAGCGCCTTTTTCTTCCGCCGCTGGCGATATAGACTGAAGACAGACAGGCTTAAACGAATGTGCATCAAATAGGAAATGTCGCCGTTAATAATCAGCGGACACGCATAAATACTAGGTACTACTAGCTAGCACCTGCTGGCAGAGCGCTGAATCAGGTAGGAAGCCCTTACAGAATCCCTTGTACTCAACTGGCCACGCCCACTTCCGTGCAGTTCGAGTACAGGGCACAGTATAGATTAGCAGCTCCGTATAAGCGCTTCCAACCCTCCCATCAACACCTGGCCATCTTCCAACTCGTCTCCCCTATTGATTGATTACCAGCTGCGATGGAAGTGGGCTGGAGGTACGCAATCCAACACCCGCATCTCGTACTCCGTGTTCCGTGCTCCGTGTGCTCTCTCTCTCTCGATGAACCTCGTACTCCGAACAAAGTGGCCGACAGTGCGGCGCGGCTTTTCGGCAGCCCCTGGCCCTGGGATCCCCACACGCGGTTCAATGTTTGCTGGCTTTTTTCATTTTTTTTTTTCAATGGATGTTCTTTTTTAGCCTTGCGCGGCACACTGTGCGAATTAATGCAGAGCGCACTGACGCTCGAATTAAGCCGTCAATCTTTCCTAGCGGTCCTACTCTGCTGCAAGCCCCCCCAAAGCGGCTGTCGGTCGACGGACATGCGTACATAATGCAATGCAGACTGGCCCGCTCCACTCGAGTGCCCAGCGCTTCGCAGGCGCTGCTGCAGCTCGCTGACTGATCCGACGCCAGGCCCCAGCCCCAGTGTCTTCAGCGGCCAGCCACTGTAGCACAGTTGGCTTTAGCGGAGGTGGGTGCTGGATAGCCCTTCAACCCCCAGCCAGCCACAGCGCCGTCTCGCGGCCTGTACTTGCGTCTGCGGTACATGTACAGCACAGTATGGCAGTATGGAACCCCCCCGTCCGACTTACGGGCCTGGCCACAGGACTTCCAGCGCCTGGGACTGGGACGGCCTCTCCCTTCCAGTTCTCTTTATTTCTTCCCTCTTGTTCTTGTTCTCGCTCCTTCGCGCCATCCTCGTCGACGTCGCTCTCGCCCGACAAATCCTCACCATCACGCTCCGCACCGGGGAGAGACTGCGCGGTCCATCTGATGGCCTAGATTGGCAGACACCGGGGCAATTGGCACGTACGCTGCCACCGACTTTGCGTCCCCGGGGTCCTGTCTTGTCTCTCCAAAAGCCTCTCTCCCTCACCACCACGCCGAGCCTGTAGCGCCCGCCCCTCTGCTGGCCTCACCCTCAGCCAGACGAAACGGCCTTTTTGAGCCAGAGCCCCGCCCAGAATCCGCCGAGCAACGGGGAGCCCGAGTACGTTGAATGAGCGGCAGGACGCCCTCGAGAGTCCGGAAACATCTAGAGCAACCCCTCGATTCTAACCTGGCATGTGCTGTAGCATATCCATATAGCACACAGCATATAGCCTATACGGCCCTCTCTCCGCCAACATGTCCGACGACGAAGCTGCCACCATCGAGTCGCAGCCCGCCGGCGACTGGTCCATCCAAGATGCTCCGTCGCCGGCCGAGAGCATCAAGTCCGACCTTGAAATCGACGACAAGATGGGCGACGGCGATTCGGCACCGTCGCAACCCATCCAGAAACGGCGAAGAGTCACCCGCGCCTGCGACGAGTGTCGCCGCAAGAAGATCAAGTGTGACGGCAAGCAGCCCTGCACCCACTGCTCCGTCTACAGTTATGGTGCGTATGCCAGAGAGGCTATTCCTCAGCTTTCTGAAATGACTTGTTGTCAATTACTGTCGTCATTGCCTTTTATGAATTACATACACACACACATATATATGTCTTTTCCTTTAATTAGCACTCCTCATACCTTCAACTCTCTTTGCTGGGATATTGTTGCTGACCTATCATCTTCTGCCTAAGAATGCACATATGATAAGCCATCAAACAGGAGGAGGAATCCCGCACCACAGTATATCGAGGCCTTGGAAAGCCGTCTTCAGCGCGCTGAGTCGCTGCTGCGAAAATTTGTTCCTGACATTGATTTGGCCGATCCAAATCTTGACCCTGCCATTCAGCAAGAGTTCCATAATCGAGAACGAGCGCGCACCGAGGCTACCAAGCTGAGAGTCAGCCATGCTCCCCCCGAGCCTGATCCCAATGACACGCAGCTCACGTCCATGATCGACTCCATCGGCCAGTTGGATCTCGACGAAAAGGGCGGATGGGATTTCTACGGCATCTCGTCCGGCGCGGTTTTCTTGCGACGCATGAAGGAGAACTTCCGCGGCTTGCTGGGCCCTGTAGGCAAAGGGCCGTTTCTACCACGCCCGTCTGATCGGACGGCGGGCCTCCTAAACTTCGACATGCCATCACCCGTCGGCAACTCACCCTTTTCAAACATGTCCACCTACCCCGAGCTGCCCCCCAAGGACGTTGCTCGGAAACTTTGCTACTATTCCCTAAGCTGCGCCACATGTCTTGTCCGCATCGTTCATGTTCCCAGTTTCTACGAAAAATTTGACCACATCTATGAGCGACAACATGATGCTACGAACCAGGAAGATACCCAATTTCTTGCTCTGTTTTATGCCGTCTTAGCGTTGGGTTGCATGTACAGCAATTTAGACGACTCCAGTTCCGGCGGCATGACGTACCGATATGCCATTGATGAAGGGTGAGTAGATTTGTCAATGGTATTTTTTCTTTTCGTTCAGCTTGACTAACACAATTTCTGCAGAGTCAAATATTACAAGATATCAAGATCTCTGCTGCGTGATGTTACCGAGTGCCGGTCTCTTATCTCCATTCAGACACTTGTTTTCATAATTCTTTTCCTTCAAGCCACCGCGAACCTCAACACTTGCTACTCATTTGTCGGAATCGCGCTTCGATCAGCCTTGCGAATAGGTCTTCACCGCCACCTACAGCACGAGCGGTTAGGACACATTGAGCAGCAAGTTCGACGGCGGGTTTTCTACGTGATACGGCAAATGGACATTTACGTCTCCACCATGCTTGGGTTTCCTCTACTTCTAAGTAGCGAAGATGTCGACCAACTGTTCCCACTTGAAGTTGACGACGAGTTCATCACGCCTAACGGCATTATCCAGCCGGGACCGGGAACGCCTTCATTTTTCCAGGCATTCAACGCCCACACCCGATTAATGGAGATCTTGGGGAAAATCACAAAAAACATCTACCCGACAAAGGGCGTTGGGCAGACCGTCATGAGAGGAGACAAGCTTTCATCTACCTATCTCATCAGCTACAGTAAGATTAAGGAAATCGAAACTGACCTGCACAACTGGTTCGAGAGGCTTCCGCAAGCGTGGCGGCCAAGTCCGGACGGCCCCATTGAAGTGGTTCGGTAAGCTGCTTTCCATTCATGCAACCCTCTTTCAACCCCCTTTGCTGCCATGACGTAAATCGTGCCAAGAAACACGCTAACAGCAGATATTACAAACAGTGTACGACACTTGTTGCGTTTTGCGTATGCGCATGTGCAACTCGTTTTGTACCGACCTTTTCTGCATTATGTCTCTCCCCGACTGAGCCAGGGCAGCAGGGTTGATGAGCTCTCTTATGCCTGCGCGGCAGCAGCCATCAGCGTGTCCCGTAATATTGTCCACATTGGCCTTGAAATCCGGAAGCAGCGCGTACTCAGCGGACCCTACTGGTTTATGCTCTATACCGAGTTCTTTTCCGTCCTCTCGTTGGTGTTTTACGCCATTGAGAATCCGGACAAGCCTGGGTCTGCCGAGGTGTTGGCTGATGCACATGCTGGAAGACAGATGATTGCAGACCTGGCTGACAAGAGCCTTTCTGCAGAAAGGGTCACTGGTACTCTCAAGGTAAGGCAACCGGATTCCCTCTTTACTTTTTCTTTTAAAGCATCATCATTGACATGTTCATGTAGGTTCTATTTGAACAATTACCAGAGCGGGCCGATCAAGCGCATTCTCGGCCATCATCTACAACGAAGAAGAGAACGGCACCTGGGGTCAAAGTGTCGAATAACAGCCCTAGCATCCCCGTAGGCATGTCTCTACACCGACCAGACGAGATGATGCGAAACAGGAGCGGCGGCATGGCTTTATATGGAACCTCACACTCTAGAGGCTCCATGGACAGCATGGCGCAATCATTAGATCATGGATACCCCGAGCCTTCATTCACCAGCAGCCTGAATGATCTGATGCCGCTGGACATGTCATCACGAGCCACGCCCGACTCTACGAGCACCGCTGAGAGCACACACCGACACCCATTCCAGCCACATCATCTCAGCGGGCACCACACCCACAACAACCCTGTGCATAAGGTTGACGCATTGATGTTTCCTTCGGACGACCCATTTGCCTATCCCAACCAGCCGATGATCGAACTAGGGTTCTCAGGGAAGACTGACGCTCCAGTGTCGTTGCCCCATCCGCCTCAGGATTCGAATTTCTTCTTCCCCGCTTCACTGGATGAGATGGGGGATCAGTTTATGGGACAACCTCCACCGTACATGATGCCGCAGCAGCAGCAGGCAAACCCAATAGCCATGAATATGCCAGGAAACATGTATGACCCCAACGCCATGATGGGGATGCATCCGCATCAGCACCCGGGGCAACCACCGCAGCAACAGCAGCCGCAGCCGCGACGAACTGGCGGGCTGTCCCTGCGACGGCCAATACGGGGCGAAAGGCATCAGGAGCGGCAGATAGAGCAAATGTTTACGGATCACGGCATGCAACCCGACTGGGGGAGTTTCTTTGGTTCTGGCAGGGGTGGATTTCAGGGAATGTGAACGACTGCCACATGATACCCATTTTTTTGACGATATGAGACGGGAAAGCTTTGAGGTCTGCCGGGGAGGGGGAGGGCGTCTGTTTTTTTTTTTTTTTTACTCTTATTCCTTTTTTCTTCTGTTTGATAACCCATTCCTTGGACAATGTGGACGGGAAGAAAGGTCACAGCACGATTGCACGTTACAACTGCTATCAACTCTTATACCTCAAACATTACGGCCGGTGTTTAGAATCTTTGGGCCATATTTTATACTCTTTCCCTTTTTACTTTGTTCTCTTTTTTTTCATCCCCCCGGGTTGGCGGCAGGCAAAACAAAACAAAAACCATATGAGCATATCACAGTGTGTGTAGATAAAGGGAATTCTTTGATCGACAAATGTACATTGGTCAGATGTCGAGGTTTAATGCTTCCAAGGACCAGTCATATCCAGGTACATAGCAACAAGACAAATAAACCACCCATTTAGCAACACCTCGTATCCTTACAGCATACCACACACACGTTAAAAAAAAAAGAGGCTTTTCATTAGCTTCTAACCTTGCTGGTTATCTTGATTTTGACGGTTCTCCGCAACGGGCTGCTTTTTGGGTGATTACGTATGCTTTTAACGCAGAAAGGTATGTTGGACCGGCGAAGCGGCCGACTGAATGCCCGACATTTTTTTCGGATGGGGTTCGTTTTTTTGGTAGCCGCTTCGGCACCGAATACAGTGCGGCGTAAAGAGGGGTTTCTTTTTTGGGGAGACCGCTTTTGAGCGGCCTTCTGTTCTCTCTCTCTCTCTTTTTTTAGTGTGTGTGCTTCGTATGTGTGTTAGTGTTATGTATTCTCTCTGGCTTTTGAGGCTCGGGCTTTCGCGTCTTGCGGTATGATGGATGGGGGCGGAACGGGATTCCTGTTTTAGAGGGATGTTGATGTTGGACTAATGTACTGTACTGTACTGTACTCATTAGGCACCAGTATTTAGACTAGATGGGCAAAAAGTGAAGCCCCACGATCACCGCGGATTATTTAATTTTATCGTAATGCGACACGCGCCTTGGGTGTATTGCAGAGGTTCGGTGTCATGCGGGCCTATTGTGCACGAATTGTACTGTATAGGGCTTGTTCTTTGGGGGTGCCTATGTAAAATAGAGCGTTTGGTTGGGTCTGCCTATGTAAAATAGGGCTGGTGTTTCTGCGTTTACTGGTTTAGAGTAAATCCTGTTGTATTTATACTCCCCGACAGGCAAAGGGAGTTTTTCCTGGTGAGATTCAATTCCCTCAGGGAGGAATCGAACGTGCAACAGCACTCTTCCAGTTATATGAACACATAAACGATTTGACTAAAACACCGGGCAAGGGTGAAGCTCCACGATTTCATGCGTGTTATGTGTTTGTTATATATGCGGGCGTGGTGGTGTGTGCTTAAGATTTCATGTTGTTATGTCGCTTTTGTATACATTGTTGCAGGTACCTCTTCAGGCGGGGATATTTTTAGCCCGGAGCTGTAGGCCGTAGATTTCCGTTATGTACCATGTACGTGAGTCCTTAGGCGTGCAGGTGTACCTAATGATTATTTAATTATTTCTTGATTACTGAGGCTTTTTTACGAGAGCCTTTTTAAGTGGTAAGTCTTTCTGGTGTTATGTGCTGTTTTGTATGGAGCGCTGTGGTGTAGGTACTGCTATAGGTAGAGATTAGCGGGGATTGCGGTGAGAGACACATGAAGTCGTAATGCTGTGGATTTTGCTGCAGTTGTAGTAATCGGGAATCCTGTATTGTGATCTTGTTTGAAGTATTCTGATGGATTCCCGTCGGGCTGAAGAGGGTGACATACAATGGTTTATGGCTACTAGGTAGACTTATTAATTCATTGTCCTATTGCGGTAAGTGGACGTCGCTGTCGCACAGGTACGGGCTGCTTGCCTAGTTCGGACATACGTAACTGAAAGAAGACCAGTCATAAAAAAAAAGAAAAAGGTACATATACTACTGTTCAGCTCAATGGATCTAGACGAGTACTCTTATCTTGCCCGTTTTTTTTTTTAAGCTATAGGCGAGCTTTCTCTTTGTCTGCTAGAGCCTCTGGTCCAATCCAAAAGTGAGGCTGGACGGCGGGTTTTGGCCCCTGAGATCGGATCAAGCGATGGAAGGGAGACAAAGGCGCTATACCGAAAAGGTGCTGGTATTCAATGGCAGCGCTTCCCTTTTTCTGGGGTAGCTGATAGGCTACCTATTAGGCCTAGATAGCGGGCGATACGGGGGAAAATCAGGTACTAAGGTACTGTACCTGTCCGTATATTAGAACTGGACGTCACTCACGTGCTGTGGAGTTTCATTATCATCATCATCATCATCACCAGCATCAGTCTGTGCCTTACGGAGCGCAGAGTGGAAAATCGTCGCATTCTGTAACCAAGACATTAAGCATTTACGGAAATACTTTTGGCATCATGGATGACCTCGATTTCAGCTTCATCCTCGACGATGAGTTTGACGCAGTGTAAGCGCGCCGCCGCCACACCCGTGTTGGCTCCTGAGCAAGTCGCCAACCAGGCAACGACTAACAGATTGACTGACTCGCGGTGAATAGGGCTATCGCGAAGAATGAAAGTTTCGAGACGTGGAGCGCTAGAAAGTATCCAGGTGAGAGAGAGAGCGCGAATCGATGAGATTGGCTCGTATGACTAATGACTCCTTTTGCGACCGCCAGCCAAGGAGCATGCGCGCAGAGTCGCCAAGGAGCTCGATGTTACCGACGGCATTATTTATCTCCCTGGCCGAGCGACGCAGAACTACGAGGATTCGGATCAGCCGCCGCCGTTGAGACAGCGCAGATAGTATGTCTGGCCATGTCTACCCATCTGCGCCGGATCGTTGCTAACAAGGGGGCGCAGCTTCTTCTACCTCACCGGAGCAAACTTCCACGACTGCTCCGTCACCTATGAGATCCGCACAGATGTCCTCACCCTCTGGATCCCCTATGTCGAGCCCCGTCAGGTTCTCTGGTTCGGCTCCACGCCCGATGCCGCCAAGGCGAAGCAGCTGTACGACGTCGATGAGGTGCGCTACTCAAGCCAGCTGCCCAAGTTCTTCGAGTCGCGCTTCACCTCGTCCAACCAGCTGTTCGTTCTGCACGAGGACCAGACGCCGCCGAGGGCCAAGGAGACGAAGGTCAAGATTAACCACTGGAAGCTTCAGCCTGCCATGGACAATGCGCGATGCATCAAGGATGAGTACGAGATTGCCATGATTCGCCGCGCCAACGACGTTTCTAGCGCGGGGCATCGTAAGGTCGCCGAGATGCTCCTCCGCCTCTCCAACGAGCGTGAGATTGAGGCCATCTTCCAGGCTGTGTGCACTTCAAAGGGTGCTCGTTCGCAGGCCTATCCCGTGATTGCGGGCTCGGGCGTGAATGCCTCGACGCTGCACTACGAAGAGAATGACCAGCCCCTGAAGGACAAGGAGCTTGTTATTCTTGATGCGGGATGCGAATGGAATTGCTATGCTAGCGACATTACCCGCACGCTGCCTATCAAGGGCAAATTCTCAACCAAGGGCGCAGCGGTGTACAATCTTGTCCAGCAGATGCAAGAGGAGTGCATCGCCGCCATCAAGCCCGGCATCAAATTCTACCAGCTGCATCTCCACGCTGCAGCAGTCGGCCTTAAGGGCCTCCTTAAGCTCGGTATCCTCAAGGGCGATGCCGTCGAGATTGCCAAAGCCGGCACCATCAGCGCATTCTTCCCACACGGGCTGGGCCACCACGTCGGCCTGGAGGTGCACGACGTCCCGGGCAGTCTGCCGCTGATGCTCCTCGTAAACCTAGGCCTAGATGGCGGAAAGCGCGAGATGATTTCTGCGGACATGCTGACTGCGATGAGACTTTATGATGGTGAGCTGGTGCCTTCGCGGATGAAGTCGGGGCGGGAGAGGCAGGTTCTAAAACCGAACATGATTGTCACCGTCGAGCCGGGCATGTAAGTCTTTTCTCTCTCTTACTGTTCATCAAGAAAACTTCAACATGTCGACATACTAATATGGGGGGTTTAACAGCTATTTTTGCCGTGAGTACATTGAGGGCTACTTCCTCAGCAACCCTACCCACGCCAAGTTCATCGACAAGGCCGTCCTCGAGGGCTACTACACTGTAGGCGGCGTCCGCATCGAAGACGACATTCTTGTTACCGAGGACGGATACGAGAACTTGACAGCGGCTCCCAAGGGAGAGGAGATGATTAGTGTTATCAATGCAAAGCGGGGTAAGAAGTAGATTATTTCATGAGATTTTTGTTTTCCCAAGATTGTTATATAGGAGGATATGGAAATTGGACATCATGATATACTAGGATAATGTTGTTGGGATTGATGGGTTGATGTAGAGGATTGTTTCATAGCAGGCATATATACCGCAAGAGAAGACTATCATTCATAATGTTATATTCATGATTGGTATCATCTGTTTGGCTCAATTTCATGATAGGCCTTGGGTATTTAGTATTGTCTATGTCGTTATCTAGCGCACTCCATCTCCTCTTGCAATCTGCTCGTCGGAGAATCCTTCCTTAACGTCTTTGATATACGTGTCAAATTTGCCAGTCACTTTAATGGCATATTTCAAATGACTAGCAGTCATCATCTTGCCTTGGAACTGAGCCCACTGCCTGGCAGTCGTGATGACATTGCGTATCTGGCGCCCATTCATCTCCCGCTCTGACAGCTCGCCAACATAACTTTCAACGTCGTCAAAGTCGACGTTGTCCTCGCCGAGGGACTTGAGACGGCTGAAGAAGTTGCGCCAGATGCGTGCCCGCCTTGGCTGGGTTAATGGCTCATAGTGTAGGGCTAGTTGTATGCGCGACTTGAAGGCCTCGTCGAAAGTGCCGACGCGGTTCGACGTTAGGATGAGGATGCCGTCGTAGTATTCTAGTGCGCGTAGGAAGACGGAGACGAGAGCATTGCGCGCCAAGTCGTTGAGAGAGCGCTGCTCTAGGAATACCTCTGCCTCGTCTAGTAGGACCACACATCCCCAGATTTTGCCAAGATGAAAAACCGACTCCAAATACTTCTCTACGTGTTCGGGCTGGGTCCCAATATCGCCACATGTCACAGGGTAGAGGGGCTTCTCGGCTATCTCGGCCACGCTCTCGGCTGTGAATGTCTTGCCTGTGCCAGGCCCTCCATGTAGAAGCATGATGAGACCGTTGCCTTTGTTCTGCATCAAATCGGTTCCCCTCTCTGCTGCAACCTTGTTTGTGACGAGAGCTTGGACTAGCTCTTTGGTCTCGGGGTCTGCGACAAGATGATTAAAAGCCTGCTTGTTCCAGGATACTTCTTGGATCAGATCGACGTTGAGGTCCTCTGAGTTGAGATGCAGAATGTCAGCTTGCAACGATATTACCACGATTCTAACTGGTTTGAGTGTACGAAAGTGGTTTGAGTGTACGTACCCCATTTCTTTCGTCGCAGGTCGAAGCCAAGTAGCGTACGAGGAAGAAGATATATGTCAGTTTCAGATGGAGCCTCTTTCTCTATGAATGCCGCTTCCACCTTGAATTTGCGAGCTTGAGCCGACATGTCAGTAAAATTAGGATGTAGTACTTGGTAAGTTGAGTAGTCTATCATGTAGCGTTCTCCCGGCTGCGAAGACGGGTCAGTGATCTTTGGTATGCCGTTGATGGTTACGTTTTGAAGAAACACTCACCGAAGAGTTCCTATCTTTGGTTCCATTGGCATATGAAACATACCTCCTGTGTCGGCAGCTCCAAAAGATTTTTCCTCGCTGCTCCAACGCCTCACGCAACTCTTGTGAGGCGAATCGGAGAGGAAATACGTCCAGATTTGTAATCGGAGTTTCCTCGTTTGCTGTATCCACGTGAAGTTGTATATTGAGTTTTCTTTTCATCCGATGAAAATTGCCATCGTAGCTGTATGACCATGAATCTACTTCCCATTCGTGCTCGGGTTTCATTGGAGATGGGGCGACTGATATAATAAATTCGCCATGATCACCCGATAGGCCATCGCTCTCAAAATTACGAGGTTTTTTCTCTAACCAAGACATTGCGAGATGACCTTCAGCGTATTCTTCATCCATCTTGACCAGAATGTCTCCAGGCTGAATCAAGAAACTCAAAGAGGCTTCCGAGACCATTCCGCGTTCGAACTGGCTATCGATTCGACCGTAAACTCCGCCGTAATTACCATCTATCCAGCCGGTCAGACTCTGCATGAGCTCTGCTTGAGGTTGTGACAGATTGTTGAAGACATTTGGATGGCCTTTGTAATAGTACCACCAAAGGTACGGTGCTTGCATCTCTTCGCTCACAGAAAGGCAGGGAAATCTTTTTTGCGAGGTCTCATGGTTCTTCATAAATGCCTTTGCCGCATCCACCATATCCTCTGAGACGAGCTCTATGACCTCGTTGGTGGGGTTTGGATCTGGAACCTTGTTGCGGTGCAGAGCCTTGTCGGACTTTATTCCCTCATCTGTTGAGTAGTATCTATAAACAACGAATGCAGGAGACTTGTATTGAATATACGCATCGGGGTATAGTATAGGAGAATCCGCTTTAAGTTGCAAGCCCTTGCCGGTCATAGCCCAATATGGTTTCTCAAGATAGGTCTCATCTTGTCCTTGGTCTGAGATACAATGAAATACCTCGAAATTGGCAACATTTTGGTCTTCTCGTTGCTGCCTTAGCCGTTCATTCTCATTTTGGAGTGCCTTGACCTTCTGCTGTAAAACCAAGTTCAATAAATCCGATTGGCTTAGCGTTCTCTCTTGTGTATTATTTTGCGAGTTGTAGGCAATAGTAATGTCTGCATCTTTGGTGTCGTACGAGTCGATAGGCAGTGCTCTGAGCTCACTTCTATATTTTTGAGGATTGCCATGGCTTTTTTGGATGGATTTCGGAGTTGGGGGATTTAATATCCAATCAGGGAGCGTGACTTGGTCGCTAGATACTGCAGATCCTGCCGAATTATGTACTATCTGTATTATGTCCGGGGGAATTCTGGCGAGTATCTCATCGGCAGTGTATTGATGCCTTCCATTTTGCTCATCCTCCCCAGACGATATTGTAGCTCGCAAGGCATGGAGTTTGTCTTCCATAGAATTCCCTAATGCTGTCTCATCTCTAGATATGGTATAATGACTCAATAGACTGTATTTGGCTGTTTCATCTTGGGCGGCGTTGCCGTTCGTATTGCGCGGTGCGAATGATTCGGGGGAAGGAAATTGGGCGTCATCTGCGCGCATCGGGCTTTTTTGCCGACTCTGCGGATTCATCCTGGCTTGTTCCGCGCGGAAATGTGAAATTGTATTGCTTGCTGAATATATGGGTATGAGGCGTAAACGCGTACATAATCATGTTGATATGTTTCGTCGATGGAAATTGTAAGACACTCAGCTGAAGAGCTAGGGTGGCCTCGCGCGGAGAAGACAAATGCATGTATATAACTACCAATAGCATGCGGCGGCCGAAATTGCAACCCAAGCATTGGCACCTGATTCTTTCAGGCATCTAGCCCTGACATGGTGTTGTGTTATAGAGTCTAACGTGATTCAGCCAATGGCCATATTAATTGACCCTCCATGAGCTATATTTTGGGGCTGCTCACAGTATCGTGCATTTGCTGCGCCTGGGAAACGAATAGCGCATCTTCATCTTATGTACGTTAATATTTCTCTTTCTCATGTATTTGAATTGAATTTTCTTCTTCTTTTTTTTCCTGAATCTGCGTTGTCTGGTACTGGCGTGTGTACCTTGAGCCGTGATCGTCTTTCGCTTACCAGGTAGCATTTCTCTTTCTCTTTCACCTGTCGCCCGATCCTCTGTAGCGGCGCTTATGGCACTGGCAGAATATTTTCAGGAATGGTATACTTCTGGCAGTCATGGCAAGTTTTAAATCAAACCTTTCCAAGTATTTAAGCTAACTCCCTACACTAGCACCAGAAGCCGAATCCAGTGTGGCTGAAGCAGCGTTTCGAGCCGCTGTTAAGCAATTTACAGATGATGGTAATCAAGGCAAGCATGTGGGACCTATCATCCAAAAGGCGACATCTCTAAGAGATGTTCAAGAGGTGGTGGGTCAGTCCATGGACAGGTACCAAGCCAGAGGGAAAAATGCAAAGACTGTAAAATGGTTACAAAGAACTGTGAAGAACATTACACATTATTCGAATGTATTCGATGTATTTGTTGAACAGTCTCCTGGATATGCATCACTTGCCTGGGGAGCCATGAAATTTCTCTTTATGGTAAGCAGCCATCTGCCTCTGAGATCCCAGAGAACATCTTGGAACATGTAGCTGGCTAAATCTCCATTTCAGGCGGTTGCAGAGCATGAGAAGACGGTCACATTGTTAGCAAAATCCATCGCTCAAATTGCAGAGAGCCTCCCACGAGTCCACCTCTCATCAGGTCTGTATCCGACACCCCGGATGAAAATCGCACTTGAAGAGCTCTACGCTTCAATTCTCAAATTTCTGATGAAAGCATACGATTGGTACAACGAAGGGAAACTGTCTCATATCCTCTACAGCATTACACGGCCTTTGAATCATGTTTACGCTGATGTGATTGACGAAATTGCGGGAAAGTCAAGAAGAATCGATCAATTAGCCGTCGCGGGTTCACAGGCTGAACTTCGTGATATGCATGAAATGCTTGCCGCTATTCAGTCCAAGCTGAGTTTATCGGACACGAAGATGGAAGATATACTTGGCAAGATGGCCTGTAAGAGATCTCACGAAGTATATATATATACCATAAAGTAAGAAATGGGCTGACCTTCTCTAGCATATCATGCCATCCAGTCAAGTACCATGTTAGATACTAACCAGAGAGTCTCGGATCTTCAGATATCGCAGATCCTTACCTACCTATCTGATGTTCCACTTGATGACCCGCTTAAAAGCCTTCAGTACCATCTATTCTTCAGAAACAGACGAGCCCAGGGAACAAACTCATCAACAGTCACAAATCCTTTCTGGCTCTCTTCCAGATTCCATTCATTATTTTCCACGGAGGATTCAGCACTGGCAGTTATGAAGGGAAATTTTGCCTGTCGACAGGTACTGCAAGATTTTTGCGTCGATGTCATCGAACACCTTCGAAGTTCTAACATTCCCACCCTTTGGGCGCTTAAGAAAGCCGCGGCACTTGACAATGAGCACAACCCATTCTCAATCATGGATTTGCTTAAATATCTCGTATTTCAAGCTCTGCGGCTCAACGAGAGCTTAAAGACGGAGAAAACAATGGCCTTGCATACTTCACAGTTCCATAGAGCTATCACAGCTGCAGAGTTGTTTCAACTTTTGCTGGCAGCGTTGAACGGCCTTGGCCGGCAAGTCTACTTAGTGATTGACTTGGAGACAGTAGAGGAATCTTTACAAAGCCTAGATGGATTTAATATCGTGTCCGCATTCCTACAGGCATTTCATGCTACCCATCCTTCGGCTACACGACTGAAAGTTATTATTGTGCGATATAGAGCCATCTCATCTGAGATGCAACCGGCTAGTGATGCTGCTTTGGCGGTGGTCCCGGTCAGGGCAGTAGGACGAGGGCGACAACAGGGTAAGGAAGTCAGGCAAAAGGTCAAGACCACCGTCCGGCGTGGCATTAGCAGACGAAAGAATTGAACAATCCATGGTATGTTGCTTATTTGATCCAATTCATGCATGCTATATAACATAGATACGTACGAAAAAATGTAAATACATCTTTTGTTTATACAAAGCGCCGCCTCATAATAGCCCCATCTCCTACACCACACTCTAACCGCACGCCGAAAAACTTCAAAAATGTCTCACTGCATCATCGCCATCTAGCACCACCAACTCACAGGTACTTCTTTGGTGAGTTCGCTCTCCGTCGCTTATACAACACATACGCCACCACCAAAACAACCTGCGTGCCGATAATCACGGCAATCAACTTCCCATGTCCAGGAACACTCTCCGCGACTCTCCGCGACAACGACGTGTGATGGTTTCTCAGAGCACCCTGGACGGATCTCTCGTTCTCGTTGAGTTTCTGGTGAACTTCGCTGTTCATGTTGCGCACCTCGTTCTCCAACGCAATAATGCGCTGCTGGAAGGAATCAATCTGCTGACTGAGCGGCTCGAGCTTGCTCTGCAGTGCGCTAAGCAGCTCCTTGACTTCGCTGTGGCGCTGCTCGTCCATCTGGTGGTGTCGGGAGACGGAGCGGTATACTGACGAGAGCTGGTGGTTGGTACCCTGCAGACGATTGTGCAGATCTTGGAACTGCGTCTTGGAGCTCTGGAAGATGTCGGCCTCTTCGTCGGCAATGTCCTCCCACGACTCGTCGCCGCGCTGTTTATTGTTGTTGTTGCCGCCGTTGTTAGACTTCTGCTGATTTGTATAAGTAAACTTGCTGCCGCCGTCACCACCGTTGTTGTTATTGTTGTTGTCATTGTTGTAGTTGTTGTTGTTGTTGTTGTTGTTGTTGCCATTGTAATCGTTATTGTTGCTGTTATCGTCGCTGTTAACATTGGTGTCGTGGCTGGAGGTGTCCGACATGACCACCATCTTGAAAATCTCAAAGGAGTCGGGGTTGTCAGGTGTGGAGGCGCTGATGCCCACGTCATATCCCGATGGCAAGCTGACCCTGTCAGTCTCAAAGCAAGTCTTGCCGTCGATTTGAACTCGGAAGCTGGTCGACGTCTGGCGCATCTTAATCTGCGACGGCCGTCCCAAGTTGCGGTAGCTATACTGGCAGTGGCCAAACGCTAGCTTGTCCACATTGTGGTGCTGCGAGTAATCTATGGATCCGTCATTGAGGAAGCCGCGAAGCATGCCGCCTTGGCCGCCATGAGAATCAACCACCAGCACCAGTCCCTCAAACCTGCCCGCATTGTAGACGCTTTTAGCGCCAATGTCTTTTCCATGGTTTGCCAGCCAGATATTCAAGTTGCCTCCAGCTCTGTCGGGGCCGCTGGCACGAAAGTCGACATCGACAATGTAATTCGAGTGTCTCAAGGGCTGCTCGCTCCATACCGCACCTCGCGCATTGCCTGGCGCAACGGGGGTTAGGATGACCTTGCTGGAGAGGATCTCTGGCAAGTTCGGCTGGCCCGAGACGACGAAGTTGGGTATGTGACCCGGTTTATCGGCGGGGCTTATCCTGGAGGGGACAGAGACACATTAGCTGCGATATCCTAAGCAATTGAATGGTATCTGCGCAAACATACCGCCCTGAATATCCAAAACTGAGCTCGCTGATGAGGTATTGAGCTTCGGCAAGGCCAGCGCCCAAGAGGGCAGCCAGCGACACGGAGAATCGCATCGTGAGGACGACGGCGAGGGAAGAGTTTCAGTTTAGATCAGTACTGGAAATGAAAATAGCTTCCAGCCTCAAATCAGGAGCCGGGAGACGAGAATCAAAGCGCTGCACACGAGTCGCCAGCCTCCAGCTGTCGATATAGTCTGGCAACCAGCAAAGGACACTTTGCACTAGAGAGTGCCTTTTGCGACCAGCGCCGCCAAGCAGCGATGCCGACAAAGACGCGGGGAAAAAAAAAAGAGAGGCGAAAAGAAGCAAAGTCCAAGGCTGCAGCAAAAAAAAAAAAAGAGGCCGAACACGGAAACCAAGAAGGAGAGAAAAGAGGAAAATAAAAAAAGGAACAAGGTATTATCTGGCATCAATTCCCAGCAACTGTCCAACGAAGCACTTCTCCAATAGCCTCTATTGGCAGGAGCCACTTACACCGCATCCCAGCTGTGGCTCAAACGTGGCGGGGGACGAATCTCCAACAGCGCGCTAGTCCACAACAGGCAGTAAACTAGGAATGCGAATTAAGGGTATGGGGTAGACGTGTGGCTGCTAATATTAGACTCGAGGTCGCAATTTGTTCTCTACTGTGGTCAGAGCTGAACTTCGTTTGTGATTGATTCCCAAGACAAGACTTGGCTGCGCAACTCGTCATCGACGCAATGCGGTAGCAATCCCTCCAGCTGCAGACACAATGGCAGAGTCGTACCCAACATTGACGCAATGCGCGCTGGTGGCCGCCGCATTCAAGGTCCTCCTGTTCCCAGCCTAGTAAGTGTGCACATGTCAGCTTGAGCTGCTTTGCTTGCTTGTGATTCGAGATCTTCGAGTCAAACAGGAAAAATGACTTTTGACATTGGCTAACGCGCAACCCGCGCAGCAAATCGACCGACTTCGAGGTTCACCGGAACTGGCTAGCTATTACCAACAGCCTCCCCTTATCGGAGTGGTACTACGAGAAAACCTCAGAATGGACCCTCGACTACCCGCCCTTTTTCGCTTACTTCGAGTGGCTTCTGGCCCATCTCGCTCGGCTGGTAGACCCGGCCATGGTGCGATTATACAATCTCAACTACGATAGCTGGGAGACTGTCTACTTTCAGAGGTTCTCTGTGATTATATCCGAGCTGCTCCTGGTGTACACCTTGCAGATGTTTATCGATTCGTCGTCCCTGACGTCAAAGAGGGCTGCCCAGGTCGCTGCGCTATCTGTCATCTTGTCGCCTGGATTGCTCATCATTGATCATATCCACTTTCAGTATAATGGCGCCATGTACGGCATCCTTGTGGCGTCCTTGGTGTTGGCGCGATGCAAGTCTACGCTGCTGCAGAGTGGTCTGATCTTTGGCGCACTCTTGTGCTTCAAGCACATCTACTCTTATCTTGGACCGGCCTACTTTGTCTTCCTCTTGAGGACATACTGTCTCTCGACAAAGTCCATCTTCCGAATCAAGTTTCTGAATTGTGTCAAGCTTGGTCTTGGACTTGGAGGGATATTCGCGGCTGCTTTTGGACCATTTGCGCTGATGGGGCAGATCCCCCAGGTTCTCAGTCGACTCTTTCCATTTTCTCGCGGCCTGTGCCATGCCTACTGGGCACCAAATGTCTGGGCGCTCTATTCACTGGCTGATCGAGTTTTGATTCACTGTAAGTCAAAGCCCATACTGCTCTGTGCAATCGACATAGGATGAAGATGAAATGAAGCTAATTGGGAGTAGTTGCGCCAAAGCTGGGTCTACCACTAAAGACCGAAGCCTTAAACAGCGTTACTCGTGGCTTAGTTGGCGACACTGCCTTTGCGGTCCTGCCCGATATTAGCCCCAGGACGTGCCTCATCTTGACGCTACTATCCCAGGCCCTTCCTCTGGTCAAGCTGTTTAGACGGCCTACCTGGGAGAACTTTATAGGAGCAGTGACGCTGTGCGGATATTCCTCGTTTCTCTTTAGCTGGCATGTGCATGAAAAGGCAATTCTCTTGGTCATCATTCCCTTCAGCTTGATTGCCTTGACAGATCGTCGACACCTCAGCGCTTTCCGACCGCTGATCGTCGCGGGCCATGTGTCGCTATTCCCGTTGATTTTCACACCGGCAGAGTTCCCTATCAAGACCATATATACAGTCTTCTGGCTGGTGCTGTTCCTCACGTCTTTTGACCGCATGGCACCAGCGTCGAACAAGCCGCGAGTTTTCCTCTTGGATCGATTCAGCACGGTTTACATCGCAATTAGCATTCCACTCATCGCATACACATCCCTCTTTCACCAAATCATATTTGGAAAGCGGCTAGAGTTTCTCCCCTTGATGTTTACAAGTTCCTACACGGCGATAGGGGTGGTGGGCAGCTGGGTGGGATACATGGTTGTGTATTATACCTCTTAAAGAAGGCGTCTAGGTAGATGGAAATCGCGGGCATAGTGATACCCTAAGACTAGAGAGAATAGAATCGTTTGAATCATTTGCCCATCATTTTATGCCGTTGTGTTATGGCGCTGGATATTCCCATCCTATGCACCGCTTGAAGTGCGGCTTTGGAGCTGGCTGAGTCATCAAGTAGGGTCGGGACGAGTGGGGCGCTCCACGTGAGGCGAGGCTGAACGATTCCCGTTTTGTGTTTGGCAAGTGGAACTAACGCTGAGACTGGGGTGTCATTGACAGGGAATCCGACAGAAAGACAAAGTGCCGGCATTTGGGGAAAAACAAGTTCAACGAGAGTGCAAATGGTAGATGGAAGATTTGCATCAATTGGTAGGATGAAGCTCTTCTTCCTCTTTGTTTTAATGGAACGATGCGAGCGGCCGCAGGCGGAATGACGTCAGGGCTAGTGCGGACAATTGCCAAATCTGGAAATTAGGGGATCGAACCAAGTGCAGTGGATGGTTTGTATGAACTATTGATATCAAATCTATTTCCAAGTATACAAGTCGTATTCACTCACTATCAGATAATTCTAATTATATTGACATGGTGCAGTGTGTTTTTGCGTAAAATTGAAACTGCTTTGCGCTGTGTAATGCACACGTCGCGTGAAAATAAAGGGACGTCCCCTCAGAGTGGCCCCCGAGGAGGAGAACCAGCCTGGCGCCGTCAAATTCGACCTACCTGCGGCCGCCGATCCGCGCCGTGCACGTATCAGCACATAAATCAATGAAAAATAATCGAATAACTCCAGTTCAGCTTATATCCTGTTCGTCACGGCGCAAGGAGCAAAACGAGTCCAAAAAAGTGTGTGTTATGGTGCCATGTCAGATGGTTGTGGACGCGGAGGAGTGGGAGGGTAGATGAATGGGTTTCTAATTTTTTTTCCTTTTTTCCATTTGGCCCTTGTTTTTTGGGGTGGGCGCGGAAGGCCGGGGGTGGGATGGGAAGAAGGGGAAAAAAAAAGGAACGAGACAGGACGGCAGACAGAAAGTGAGAAAAAGACGGGGGTGCGTGTGTCTTGAGTGGTGCGTGTGGCGGGATTTTGGGCCTGGGGGGTTCTGCGAGGTGCCGTGGTACGAGGAGGGTACATAGCCGCCGGACTTTATGCGATTAAAGGGGTTGTGAGATGTAAGTGCAGTGATATGGTATGGAGGTGCATAGGTAGGGCGAGGCGGTGGTGAGGATGGAGAGTCAATGGAGATGGATTTTGGATGGGAATCATGGAATTGGCAGTGTAATTGATGTGAATGGATTTGAAGGGGGTGTTTATGGTGAATATTCTTTGTTTCTTTGTTTGCTAAGTGATGAGAGGCGGTGTATGTACTAGAGCGAACTAGCACCGGGCCCTTTGACGATGGTTGGCGTATAAAGCACGCATCACATACTACGAGTTTCTCAAGAATTCATAATAAAGGCTGCATTGGCTTCTGGTATTTAATTCAGTAGAATCCTCTATACTTTCTGCTCTTCCTCTGCTAATCATCTCAAGTTGCTCTCCTCTCATCAGGTCTAGATGACTCCCCGGTTATCGCATAGCCTCCTCTTTCCCCTGAACTTGAACTCCCCAAGCCCAGCGACAACGCCAAGCATCAAAGTACCCCCAAAGTACTCCCTGCTCCCACGGTACCGGCCGAGTACGACACCCTTCTAGGCTGGGCTACGGAGCACAAGCCCGCTAAAAGCTGCGCTGTTGACGGTCTCCACGGCGGGACGCATTTTCCTTCCCAGGCATTACCTAAAGTAAGTACTAAACTCTTCTACGGCAGCTCTTCTTCCCACCCGCGCAATTCTTTTTTCCCTCCACGTCTCCATCTGTTGCACGTCACTTCAGTCGCGTCTCCTCGAGGCCTCGACTGGCTCCAACCACCGCCTCCGATCCCGAATCCGCACTCCATCAGAACATGCCAGGAACGGGCCCCGCCGTCTTCTTGCCCGGACCGCGTTCCCTCTAAGTTGGCCGCAGCCAGCCTCGTGTAAGTGCGGACCAAGCATCTGATCCGCCTCCCCAGGCACCGCGACTTTTTTTTTTAAGCCCCACGCCCACGGAGCCGCGAATCCACGAACAAGAGCTCGACGAAATCAAATCGAAATCTCCGTGGCATAGCTTTTTATATCGCTTTGCTGGCATCTTACCTTAAACCGAAGCCGCGGAATACGCATCGCCTCTTGCGCCTGGCCCGGATGCCTGTTCTGCCGGATCTCTCGATTAGATAACGCGCTAAGCTTCCGAACTGCCTGGCTTCCTCTCCTGCTCCTCCTGATTCGGCCTGTAACGGTGAATCTGCGACGCTTTCTTTTTTTCTTCTCCCCCCCAACCACAGTCTCGAATTCCAACCTAGCTCGCAAACATGGTATGCTGTCACCGCTGACCACCCGAAGACTGCCCGCAGCTCACTTATACGCTATTATAACAGGTGCTTTATAAAAGGAAGCCGGTGCAGTTTCTGCCTCCGGTTGAGATCGAGGACGAGGACACCGAGGTATGCCGAACCCGACTGATTCACCGCTGGGTCACTTGCTACACGAGATATGGAGAGCATGGGGGCTGACTTGATCTGATATTGGTGGTGGTTTAGGTCTGGCACATTCCTCAGACAGGCGAAATATTTGTTTCCTACGAGGACTATTTGAATCGGTGAGCCCGCCTTGTTTCTGGTTGTTATGCGCCGCATTGCTGACGAGCTTTCTGTTTCAACCCTCTAGGATGGATTTTTACAAGCAGGTAACCAGCCTTGAATCTTGAACCCCCCACCACCGCCATCGCGCGCAAGCCGGCCGTGAAGCATGAATACTAAATCCTGAAATTTCACAGCGTCGGTTCAATGACGAAATCACGGGCCATTCAGGCCTTACCTTCTTTGAAGCTTACACCAGCGAGGTTCGTCTTACTTACACTGTGACTGTTTATTTGACACATGGCTCACCTTATTGTTGCAGCGTGCTGGTGGTCAAGAAGTGGAAGCTGCTTTCCCCGAGGCACTCAAGGGCCCTATCCTCCGCAAAGTCCAATTCCAGATCATTTCGCGCTTGGACAATCTTGTCGACATGGTGTACGACGAATTCAAAGCCGACTTTTACCCCGGAGAGGATGTTTTTGTCACCCTCGACGAGTTCAATAATGAGAGACGTGCTTGTTTAGTGCGAGAGAAGACGACTTTTGGTGCGAGGATCTTGCCAGACGGGTCGAGTTCCCTCCCGACAAGCCGGTACCTGGTTGTTCTCGGCGGTGGCTCTGGGAAGGAGCAGATCGTGACCGACGACAACCTTAGTCGTGAGCGTGGCGCCTTCACCAAGTCCATGCTTCGATCCTTTATTAAGAGAACGGTTACCAGAGAGGCGTGGAATGGCGCGCCATGGCTGGTCAAGAATGAATACGCCAGCCAATTTCACATCGACACTAGGATCCCCCCTCACCTTCGGCATGACACCAAAATCCAAGAGCGTAGGCAGCTTCTGGCGCAAAAACGTGAGCGGAGCTCACTGGATGGAGGAGCGAATGGACACGGCCCAACAGTGCAGACTGGTCCAGTACGCCTACCCGAATTAAAGCCGGCTCCTAAAAGCCACAAGGGGAAGCAGACTCCGAATAGTTCAGGGACCAAAGGCCTTAAATGGCCTGGCGATATGGCGTCGGATGGTGTGAATGGGACCGGCTACCCGCGATACAACAACGAACAGGCTGCTGTACCGCGTGAGCCGACGCCTCCGCCCCCACCTCCACCACCAAAATACCCCATCGAGGATCTGCAACTCGAGCCCAAAGACGGCAATGTGCGGCCTTCACTCAAATTCATGTGCAAAGATCCTCCCGTTGAGGTGGATATTGACGACGCCATCTATCGCCAGATCGACATGGAGACTGTGGGGCCTCTCCTAGAGACATGGGATACGCTCAATGTTTACTGCGAAATCTTCAAGCTCGATTCTTTCACTTTTGATGATTTTGTCGAGGCCTTGTCGATTGCTTCTAGCAGCGCTCAGGTTCAGCTTGTTGATGAGATTCATTGCTCAGTACTAAAGATTCTTGTTGATTCTGAGCCTGACGGCGGCAAGGTACGAATCACATTACCAGAAGTGGAAGAGGAGGACAGCGATGAAGAAGAGGATGAAGAAGAAGAAGAGGACGAAGAAGATAGCGGAGAAGAGGATGCCGAGCCGGAGGATATTCCTGTTGCCAGGGCTACGCGCAGCAGTCTAGCAAAGATGGAAGCAGAGAGGCTGGCAGCTGAAGTGGCGGCCGCCGAGGAAGAGGAGCTTCGGGCAGAGATGGAAACCAAGAATCGTGCAGAAGAGCTGTTGAAAGAGTTTGACTGGATCGAGAACCTTCGGCAGCGAAACTTTCAGAATGGCGGTTGGCAGAGAATTTTGGTTGGCCTGTTGCACCAACTCTCCAAGAATGAGCGCCAGCAAAAAGCATGTGAGGAGCTTCTGCAACAGTTGGTGCCTGCAGAGATGGTCCCCTCTCCGGAGAATGTGCAGCAACAGTATGCCGAGCTGGATATCAACCACCGTGTCAAGGCCCTGCAGATCATCTGCATGCTGACAATGGAGACAAAGGCTGTTCGGGGCTACATGGAAGACTGCAGCGAGACGATGACCAAGTATCGCAAAGACAAGATCGAGTGGCAGCGACAGCGAAAGCAGGTGTAAGTTGGCATTTCTACCGATGCGCCATGATATGCGCAAACTCTCTTACTGACAAATTTCTGTTTATAGCACGGAAGAGCTCCGACAACTTAATGAACAGCGTAAACTGTTGATGCCAGAAAATGAACCTTCTGAAGAGACTAACGGCACCCCCATCAAGGACGAAATTGATGTGAAGATGATAGACGCAGACGAATCAATTATCAGCAAAGATGAAGAACTCGAGGACAGCCAAGACGAGAGCTCTAGGAAGAAGCGTCGCAGCCGCATCTTGACAGATAAGAAGAAGAAGCATGAAGAAGAGGAGAAGCTTAAAAAGGCCAGAGAAAAAGCGCTGGAAAAGGCTAAACCGCAGCAGTCGAAACAATACATCAAGCTTCTGAAAGACATACAGAAGAAGGAAGAAGTTATAAAGAAATGCGAGGAAGAAGTCGCCATCATCGATAACGATCTACGCGAGGCCGACTGTCCGCGAACCCGAGTTCTTGGAAAAGACAGGTTCTGGAATCGATACTATTGGTTTGAACGAAATGGTATGCCCTACGCTGGATTGCCTGATAGTTCTACGGCGCATGCTGGATACGCGAACGGATGCATCTGGGTTCAGGGTCCAGATGACTTGGAACGAGAGGGATACATTGAGCTGCCTACCGAGCTTCAAAATGAGTACAAGGCCAAGTTCAACATGACAGTCCCAGAGCGGAAAGCGATAGAAGAAGGCAAAAGCAGCGTTTTCACTGCCAAGCAATGGGGCTACATCTCAGAACCAGAAGATCTGGACCGACTCATCAAATGGCTGGACCCTCGAGGCTTCAATGAGATAAAACTACGAAAGGAATTGGTGGCCTATCGAGACAGAATAGCCACGCATATGGAAAACCGGAAAAAGTACCTCGCCAACGACGCGGAAGAAGATGAAGGCGACAAGAAGGAGGAGCGGAAACGAACGAGCTCAAGGATCCGAGAGAAGACACCTGAGCCGCCTACTTATCGCTCCCTACAGTGGGAGAACACGATGGCTCTGGAGGAGCTGGGTCACTTGCACGGTGATCCACCTCCGCCTCCGCGATCTAGAAAGCAGACGAAGAAGCGAGAGGCCATGGCTGAGGCAGCACCAAGACCAGCCACCAAGACTCGGCGCAAATAATGGACGCAAGTAACGTTTGGCCTCACGAACTGGAATTATTTTCTGGGTCGAATCGAGGATTGGTCGCGACCACCTATATGTACATCTAAGCGGCTATGCTGACCTCTGGGCTGTGAGCGGCAGGGTTCAAAGCTCTGCTACCATGGAGTGTTTGTCGAATATAACGCATCATAACGACTGATTAGATGGACCTGTGTTAGAATTAGACCGGAGTTGGGGAACCTACGACATGCAAAAAGGGCCGCCCTGGTTTGGTTTTGTATATTTTTTTCATTCTTTTCATTTTTCATCTTTGTTCTTTTTGCATGTTTGCAGGTACGCTGCAAGGGAGACTTATATATAACCCGTTGAAGGTTTGGTGTTGGTTACAATCGGAAAAGCTCGATTTGGAACAGCTGCATTAAATGAATTGGGGCATTTTATAGGATTGTGCTTTGTGAGGGGCATGAGATGAGCGGTGATGTTTGTATGGATATTTGAAGTAGAAGAATAGTTGAATTGGTATAAATGCCAACTTGTGGCTTGGCCACTCTGGATCACAACGAGGTTTACTGAGATTTTTGCGAATCTGTCAATTCATGTGATAGAGTAGGTGACTACAGAATGTGTCACTGTTCAATACACTACGCCAATACCGCAAACGATAATTGTCTGGGAGTAATGTTGAATTTGCGAAAGTTCAGGCTTTTTTCTGATGTTGCCTTAGCTCAGGTAGGTTCTTCGATGATATTAACGCGTTAAATTCACGTATGAAGTGGATTTTGGCGGGCTTATAGTCAATCTCATCTTTTCCGTTGTGGCGGTTTGCTCTACCACTAACTAAACAAGTATACCCATTCGTCCTCGAGGTGGAAGATTATCCTTCTTAGGTCTCTATTTAACCTTTGCCATGGGAGTTAGGACGTTTTGCGACTATGGGCTAAATGGCCTAACCTTAGGAGGCATTAGCGAAGTATCGGTGAATATTCAATATCTGTGACTGGATGCTAAACTATTTCTAAGAAAAAGTCGAAATATTCGCCTGTCTGGTGTGAATGATCACCTTTCATCTTCGACTCGATGCTATGAGTGCTTTTTAGCCCCTCATGTAAAAAGGACTCTCCTTCTCGTACGAGAGATCGACAAAGCAGTTGCGCGCGAAATTGCAATCTCGAACCCTAGAAACCTTCACCCGTGCGAATGAACGGTTTGCAGTCACTGCATAGTGGCCTGCTGGGTATGATCGTCGTTTTCTCTTCAAGGAGCTTGCTTGAGGGATCTTTTGTATAAATTTTTAAATATTATTGTCTTATCCACCTGTTTCCTCGGATTTTACTTGTCGTTCTTAATTTGTTGCGAGTAATTAGCTTCATCGGCTAAATTTGTGACCTTGCCATTGCCTCAAGATATTCAACATCATCATTTTGCTCGTAGAGTAACAATAGACCGATAAAGCACCGAGTCAGTTGCTTTTTAAATGGGACATTATACAGTCCCGGTATTCCTTTGTCTTGGTACATGTCGTTTGGAAGGCGTGTAGCTGACCATATCATACAGCTTGACGAACCTCGCTTATCTAGTCAGTGCTGACAACTTGGACGGTGTCGCGAGCTGCGCACTCCTAAGCCGCTCATTGTGAAGAGTTCTCCGAATGTGCTCTGCTGCGATTCATGCGGGCTATCATCTTAGGCACCTTGGGCAGGCTGTATAATATGTCGTGAGTGAAAGTGGCCGGGAGGTGAATCCATCTAGTCGGAGATTGCAATAAGTCGTCATAGTTCTTTTGACCTGTATCTCTCGTCTTCCTTGTAGGTGGTCTTATTTCCTGCTCTCTTGGCAATGTTCCTTGGCTGTGGTACTGCGTGGTAAACGGCTTGCAAGGGACAGACATTGTAAATACAAGCTAGATGCTTGTCTACTCTGTATTCTTATAGTAGCTTAACATTCTCTAAGTTAGCTTGATAGCGCTGTCCCCGGATGACCTTTCGTACGCTGCAAAATGAAAAGCATGATTTCTGACAGAAATATCTTCCGTAGCTATATCTACACTCTCTCTGCTGTCTTCCCTTGTTGTATGACGCATCTTATATTCAACGCCGCAGGAACAGATTCCCACTCTTAGAGAAGCCTCGGGGTATTTTTGAACATGCGAGACGTCACCCAGTACCATCCGGCTCAGCTAAATGCCTATATCTTTTCTACAAATTGTCCTAATGCCCAGTTTCAATCTTGATTATTTCTACCAACTTCTGCTTTCCCTCGAGCATCCCTAAAAGGGGCCATTCATCGGTTCATTTTTTCCCGTAGGCCTCTTGAAGAGGGGTAAGCGAAACAGATGAAAAGTTTACTCTGTCAAGCTCATTCTATTAAAAACTCGATCTTGTATCGCAGATCCTGGTACCTATCCTTTGCTTCAATCTCTGCTATCTTTCTCAAGCAGCTGCTTAGCCATAGCTTCATCTCCATTCTCAGCTGCCCGCCATAACGCCGTCTGACCAATATTATCCTTTGCCTCAATATTAGCCCCCTTCTCAAGCAGCAGCTCAACTATAGCCTCATCTCCATATTTAATGGCCCATAATAACAGCGTATAGCCGTTTATATCCTTTATGTCAATATTTGCTCCCTTCTCAATCAGCAGCTCAACAACAGTTTTATGTGCTCCTTCCACAGCTAACCATAGCGGCGTAAGATCCATATAATCTTTTGCATCAATATCAGCTCCCTTCTCAAGCAACAGCTTAACCATAGCTTCATCCCCATTCTCAGCTGCCTGCCATAACGGCGTCCGACCATGATTATCCTTTGCCTCAATATTAGCCCCCTTCTCAAGTAGCAACTTAACCATGGCTTCTAACCCATTCATAGCTGCCGACAATAGCGGTGTATAACCTTCTTCATCTCTTGGCTCTATATTAGCTCCTTTTTTAAGTAGCAGCTTAACAATAGCTTCAATCTCATTCTCAACTGCCCAAAGTAGCAGCGTATAGCCTTTATAATCACTTGCCTCTATATTAGCTCCTTTTTCAAACAGCAACCTGATCATGGCTTCTAACCCATTCTCAGCTGCCCATAATAGAGGCGTATTACCTTTTTGATCTCTTGCCTCTATATTAGCTCCTTTCTCAAGTAGCAGCTCAACCATAGCTTCATCCTCATTCTCGACTGCTAGATATAGCGGCGTTTTACCTCTTTGATCTCTTGCCTCTATATTAGCTCCTTTTTTAAGTAGCAGCTTAACCATGGCTTCATCCTCATTTTCGGCTGCTCGCAATAGCGGCGTACAACCTATTGGATTACTTGCCTCTATATTTGCCCCTTGTTCAAGCAGCAGCTTAACTATAGCCTCATCCCCACGCTCATTAGCCGATAGTAACGGGGTATAGCCTTCTACATCCTTTATCTCAACCTTTGCTCCCTTCTCAAGCAGCAGCTTAACTGTGGCGCCATGCCCATTACGGGCAGCCCATATAAGCGGTGTCCGACCATCATTATCCTTTGCCTCAATATTAGATCCATTTTTAAGACATAGCTTAACGATGGCAGTATGGCCAAAATATGATGCTAACATGAGATCCGTAAGATTTCCAAAGGGAAATCTATGTGTATGATTATATATTGTAAGCCATATCGAGTAACTCCTTGAATTCGGATCACAAATTCGCATAGCCGAAGGTAAAATAGCGGCGCCATCAGTAATGCCAGCTATGTGGAAGTGCCCAAACCAATTTGTGGCCGAGTAATACAAAAACTCTGAAGGAGTGATATTAGTATAGCGGCTGTCTTCCCTCTTTACATCATTTGAAGGCGCATCATTTGAAGGCGCATCATTAGAGTTAAATAAGTCAAGATAGATCACACAGAGCTCTGCAAGAATACTGTGTGCATGGCGAGTAGTAATAGAGTGATGCCAGCTCAATGATGACGGGATAATTGTAGGCGATGTTGATTCAGCAAGGAGGAACTCTCGAGCGGTTTGATGAAGAAAATAGATCCTGTTATGGTATACCGAAATAAATAATCCACATAAAGACCTAAGCCGCAGCTTGAAGTCATCTTCATCTTCTAAGTCAAGGTCATGGAGAGTTTGTGATGATTTGTCTATATTCATCGCAATATTCATTTCCAGGAGAGTCAGTGGTCGGCTAGCAGCTAAGATAATGCTCAAAGCTTTATGCACCACCAAACTCTTTTTAGACTTATTGAGAATTTGCTCATATGCTTCAGTAATGCTCTTTGGAAGTGTAGTTATGATGGATTCAATCGCTTTTGGCGTTTTTTTAAAATTTTCCTTCTCTAGGTACTCAAATATAAGATAAACCCAGAGATAGGTTCGGTGGGAAGTTTCTTGTAACTTTGCCATTAAGTGGTTCTTGATTTGAGAAGTAAGATTCTTCCTTGCCGAAAGCTGGTTGACGCGATGCGTGATGACATGATTTACTTCTTGAGTAATAACTTCCGATTCCTCCTCTCCTGGTATACGGATATCTGGAAAATAATCTAATAGACCGTGTAATTGTGAAGTAATTTGCTCATACGGGCGGCATGTTAGCAAATACCTCAGCTTGCTCCTTAAATGGTTGCTGCCAAATTGCCTCTTCACATTCCGTATAAAATCCGCCAATTCAGACTCATCACATTCATCTAAAGCATCAAGGACTATGATAATAGGTCCTGCCTCAGGATCACTTGTAACATCGCGTAAAACTTTCCACAGCGATTCTGTAGATTTAAGTAAACCTTGCCCATCTGCATTGAGTTGCGATATAGCATGTCTAAGTAAAGCTGGCTTTTGAGAGAAGAGCTGATGAAGTAGTGCGCAAAGTGCTTGACGAGAGGTGTTCTGGACTTGATCTTTAAAAAAGAAATAGCAGATGGTTGCTGACTGTGGAAGGCCGTGGTCGATAAGATACTTGGCTAAGACTGATTTACCACAGCCAGGATCTGCTGTAATTAATAAAGGACCTGACTCCTGGTTTAACCACTTTTGGAAGTTCTTATGTTTGAGAAACCAAAGGCATGTACTCTCGACCCTCTCTTCAATTCGGTCTTTATACCATTCATATGTGACATCTTTGTTGTTGGATGTAAGACGGAATAGCTGGTGGCACTCTTTTTCTTTTTCCGATAGTCTCTCCCTGGCTAGGTCTTTGTGCATTTGGAGCTGCTCTTTTGCAATATCCCGATGTTCTTCTGTCGTTTTATAGAGGCCTATATAATATTAATAAATACTAATAATACTGTAGAATTCAGAAATTACCGGATAAAGCATCGCTGATTTTCTTCTCAGCTTCGATCCTGTTCGGAGCTATCTGATAAAGAAGATCTTTTGCATACGCCGCGGCCGTCATCGCCGCATAGCCCTGCCACTCTTTATTTTTATGAGAGTCTGAATAATCGCAAATGCCACGAATAATTAAACACGGGAAGTGGTTTATAAGTCCAGCAGCTTCCATTTCAAAGCAAAGAACATCCTTCTTTGCGATGAGTTCATCTCGAGCTAAAGCATCTTTCATAAGTGTATTCGCTGAAGCGATTAGACCATAGTGGATTGTTGGGTCGTCGTCGTCTTCGCCCCTTTCGGGCCGCTTGATTAGGTTTGATGGATCGCTACTGCAAAATGTTGAGCACTTAGCTTCGCCTTTTGCCGGGTGGATAGCCATAGGCTGATAGAGTCTATCGGAATATGCCTCGGGTCTCTTGTACTTTTTTCGTAGCCTTGGTCTCTTAGCAAGGACGCTGTCGATTGCTTCTTGAATCCGATTCCCTTCGAATTCATACTCCGCCATTAGCCCATTAACAGCCGTCCGCAATATTGTTGGTGCTTGATTTAAGAATCCCATCTCCTGAAAGCCTTGGCCTTGTATGGCCTTTCCAAAGTCATACTGAACCACAGCACCCTCTCCATTACTCGAGATGCCCACCACAACATCACCAAGACGGATGTCATGCTTTGCACTGGGAGCGCCGCCGCCAATTCCCACCATTAAACCGATTCTAACGCTAGGGAAACTGTGGAGCATGTCTCTCGCGACGCCTGCTGCGGATGATAGTCCATATTCACCATTAGGTAGGACCGCTATAACAATATTATGCCGTCCAATCCTGCCTAGCGTATAGTTGTTGTTATCGTGAGGGGATACGTATTCTGGCTTTTCATGCTTGTCTTCTAAAAATGCCTGGGCGGCAACATATTCGGTAGTTATAGCGCAAATCCAGCCAACGGTGTAAATATGCGGATCAGACATGATTGCGCGTGTAATTTGTTATTGTATAGCATGGAAGTAAGCCTATCATTAGCTTGAGTAGCGATGATTCTAGTAGTAGAATTCACTTGGGCGGTAAGTTCGATTAAGCGCCGAGGCATTTTCTTCTCTCCTTTAGTACAGTAAGACAGCGAACACTATTAATGGTTGGCTGACTACATGTATCCAGTCACATTTATCGCTTACTTGGCCAATGGTTTGGGCAATTATCCGAATACGCTGGTTATGCGCATCACATTGGCTAGTCCATTTTGGTTAAATTCCACTTCTGGCTCTACAGTTTTTAGGCATTGAACAATAATAATATCTCCGCATTTCAGCCATGCTCCTAAGATGTTTTCTTAAGTATACAAATACTAGCATTATGTTGAGGTTGCTGGTCAGCGATATTGACCAAAGCTAATCGCAGATTGATCACCATAAAGAATAATTTGAACATTTCGGTATATGATGAAACACAATGTGAAATCTATGGAATCTGTACCATTTAAGTAACAACTACATCTTTAATATATAGAAGATAGCATTCTGCTTGTTGATATATCATGAAAAATTAACAGAAAGGACATCGAGTAATTTATGGATAGACAATGCATCGAACGCTGCGTAATGTGTGCCGTCTAAACGAAGTATGGCTGTGATCCATCTCGTCTTTCAATGATCGCCACGCGGTTAAGAAGGTCTCCTAGCTGTATGAGATTAAACCGATCAAATTCGGTATATGCCTCTAGTGAACCAAGGGCATGCCATGTGACGTTACTCCTGGTCACATCCTGGTAATAGTTGCCGTCAAATTCCACTATTCAAGTGCGGAGAATAGAATCCTTGAAGGTAATACTTTCCCAGATAGCTTTGAAACGAGTAATGTTGACCATGGTGGGAATGGAGAACAGTTGCTGAAAGGCTGAGCAGCCCAGGAGACATGGGTTCAGTTTCATGTATCGTATCTGCTGCGTCATATAGAGCGGCTTCCACATATTCGTTTCCCCTGAGTTCTTTATATGTTCAATCAATGCTCGCATGAGCACTTATGATGCTTAGATCTTGTCATTCGGGCATCGTTTGTCGCTTATTTACCACTCAACTACCTGTTCCTTCAGCTGGGGGCAGGGGCTTGTGTAAAATGGTATTTGACCATCATCCAGCACTTTGTGGTCTTGATCTTGCCGGCACTGAACTCTAACTTCCACTTGCCAAAGGGCTTGCCAACCGTGCCCGAGTATTTATGGTATTTACCGACCTCACCAGTGCTGGGCAAGGCTAGAGTAGGCTCAGTTCCAATATTCAGCGCCAGAGCACCCGGCAGGGGCTGGTCTGTCATGACCCATATCTCTTCCGCCTCGATCTTTTCAAGTGCGCACCCAGTTGTGAAGATTGGCAACCTCTGCCAGAGCGACGGCAACTCTAGAAAACTGGGGCCAGCCGGATTAGACGCATTGGACATCTGGATGAGGTGAGACCACTGCGTTGCGAAATCGTTCTTAAGGTCGAAGAGAGTGACAAGGCCGCTCATGGCGGTTTTGTTAATTGTGGTGAAGAATGTATTGACAGAATTGATGGCATCCGTCCTGAGTTGGCTCCCACCTTCTACCGACGTGTACCGGATATGCAGTATGACGTCGCTGATGGTCTCGTAGGAGAACTGGGCGTAGTCCGAGTAAGGCGGCAGTTCGAGGTTCCAGTCGCTGATGGCGCCGGCCCCCTCGAACGGCTGGTATCTAGCCGCGTCATCTTCGAACTTGAGATCGAACACGCCCTCGTCGTGCTGGCCGCTGCACACGGCGATCGCGGAGATGGGCACGGTGACTGACGAGAAGCGAGGATCCAGATCGGCTCCCAGGGCCAGCGACTCGGCGTAGCTCATGCCTTTCTCGGGCGATTTTCGGTACTTGCTGGACGTCAGGCGCAGTGTCGCGTTCAGAGATGTGTAAGGCCCTGCGACACATGGTATAGTGACGGCTACCGATCGAATCCGGCGCAGATAATGCCCCGGAAAGTCCATGTCATACAGAATCTCCGGAACAGAAAAGGAGCAGGATCCTTTGCTCTTGAGGGTAAGCAGCGCCACGGGGTCCAGACGCCGCAGTGATACTGCCTTTGTGATCTGGTAGTCATGGCCGCGTTTCTCCATATACGCAGTCTCGAGGTTTTTCAGTGCCATGTACAGATTGTCACCAGCCATCAGCCCATCCCTGGATGGATCCCAGTACCCAGATTGGATGTACGACGTCGATTCTGCCTGTGGTTTCTCGAACTTGAATGCTTTCTCAGCCTTGGCAGCAAGAGCAAAAGCTTGAGAGTACGTCTGATAGAACAGTGCCTTTGTTGACCCGTCGAGCCAAGAATACAGCTCGGAATTTGTGTACTTGGAGTGCAAGAATTCTTCAGCCTCTCTTGTCTGATTGATTTGGGTTTGAAGCTGATCGATCTCGGCCGATGCCATTCCGATGCGAATCTTGGCTGCGGTGATTTGCTTGTCAATACTCGAGGTCTCATAGCCTGCTGCGTTGGCCTGGAGGATCCTGTCCTGAAGCATTCTTTGGCTCTGAGCCTTGCGTCCCGCGCTCGAAGCTTGGAAATTCAGATTCTCGACACCAATTGAAAGCCCCTTCGCAATGGCACTACTCAGAGCGGCAAGATTAGAGGGACCAAACTTGACACTCACGCCAACACCGAGCGGCATGCCCTGAGCGTCAACATTCGGCAAAGCATAAAGTAAGCCAGAAGCGGTTTCCATCGATCCGACTGCTATATTTAGGTTGGAAGCGGTCTGGTACCTGTCCATCTCCTCCTTCTCAAACGGACTGAGAGCCAATCCGCCGTCTTCGATGGGTGCCGAGATTCTAGAGTCAAGTTCGTTGAATTCCTTGTCGAGCTCTGGTACGCCAGAAAGGTTCTGTCCTATCTGCTTCATGTAGAAAGTCAAACGACTCACTGCTGATTTCCGGTTGTACTCGAGAACGGAGAGAGACGCTTTCGCCTCATCAACAACTAGCTTCTTGAGGTTCATCAACATCGTTTGAATGTGAGTTTCGTGCTTTGCTCGGAGGGCACCGAGCATTTCCCCATCCTTCTTCTCCTTGATAGAGAGGAGGGCCTGCCCCAGGCTCCTTGTCTCTGCTGCTAGATCAAGAGCCTTGTGGAGCATGAACAGGAATCTGCAGCTTGGCATTGGTCCGTTAATATCTGTAAGGACATTATCGAGCGACAACCCTTGCGCAGCAGCCCTCACTAGTAGCGATGGATCTATGGGTGGCTCGAAGAGCGGAAGTCTTCTAAAAACGCCGTTCATATCCTGCGAATTGCGGATCTTGAATAACCTGTCGTCGATGAGAGACGCCAGTGCTCTCACGTTGGGATTATCGGGTATTGCGAAGTACAAAGTGCCTGCCGAGCCAAAGATGTTGGCCAGATGAGCATCAGCATCGCCTGGTAGCTTGGAAATAGAGAGTGGTGTTTGATTGCTGAACGGAAATATCGGCTCGATTTGCACGATCGCGTTAGAGAAGGCGTCGAATTCCTTCGATAGGGTATTGTAGGTATGGTAGCGGACTTTCGCACGAGGTACTTTCTGACCTCTTGGTCCGTATATGTGCGAGGCGAGTACGTAGAGTTGGATGGCTGCCGAAATGCTTTCAGATGTCTCCTGCCTGAAGAGTAGGTCGCCATGAGCAATGAGTATTTCTATGTACTTCATCACAATCCATTTCATGTAGGATTGCAGGCGTGCTCGAGCCACGACGTGAGGCTTGAAAGGATTGTCCCTCCAGTCTTTGACATCCTCCCTGGGTTCCTGTTAGTCTGATGAGTGGGGTGTGTGAATCCTGGATATCTTCTTACCTAGCAGCCCCAGGGCCATATTTCATGAATATGGATTCAATGCTCTCCGTCGCAATTCGCTTGAAGGGTGGAAAGATCCAGAAGCGGCCCATATCAGTACTATTCCCCGGGCTGAGAGGATTGAATATGTAATGGCAAACCTTCCTCGCTTGCTCGAACTGTTGCTCCCTGAAGAGGCGGTCAATCAAAATCATGGGGGCGTGCAAGCCAAGCTCCCAGTTGTATAATGAATACATTGTCCTTCTTTCTCTGAAGTCCTGGGAGCCATCAACCAATAATCCAAAGGAAGTCAAGCTATTATCGCCCTATATTTGAGTTAGCTCCTGTAACTATATAGGGATGCCGTCTGAGTGCTTACCTCTATCTTTGACAGCTTTTCGATAATCGGCATGGCGTCGTCACCACTCGCAGCTGCGTGTAGCAGAGAACTCATATATCCATGAAATATCGTTTCCGTTAAGACGGTGTTATTTGAGGTGTTTAGAAAAGTAAGAGTGCCACCTGTGTTCGGAGCATTACTTGAACTGAAAAGACTATCATGGCTGTATATTTCCAGCCGCGTCGCCAGAAGCGGTAGCGAGAGCTTCAACATTTGATCCGGCTGGTCTCGAAGAAAGGCTTGGTAAGAACGTAACGAAGGCACGTTGGTGTTTGATCCATCGTATCTCTGGCCAAAGTTCATCGCCTTGCTTGCAAAATCTTGGGGTTCAATCGCAGCGAGTCCACCGGTGCTACTCATCAGCAGCAGCTCGGTACCGTTGTAAAGCCAACAGCCATCAATGGTGCTACTGGACTGCCCTGATGGTACATCTTGGGCTGCAAGATAGATCCTTATAGAACTGGCGACAGAGGTGTCCGTGGCAGAATCGCCTGGCTGGACCAGGGCTGGAATAAATATATAGGCTTGGAGAGGTGTTGGCAAAGTCGACCTATAACTCCAGTATGTTTCGGCAACTGTAAGGGACGTCATCTTTTTCTCAGCCTCATTCCAAGCTGTTTTTATTTCTTCTGATGCAGCTTCTCCTGCATCAGTATATGCTTTCTTGGCCCCGTCGTATGTTCGAATGTATGCTGCCCGAGCTGCAGTTGCCGCCAATGCCATATTTTTTGTGTATTCGCCTGCTCTAAAAGGCTGGGCACACATCTTCTTTGGTGTCCACTTGCCATCTCGCTTCTCTGTCCAGGCCAATCGAATCTCCCAAGATGAGATTGGCGTCATGTCTTTGAACTCTCGCTGTCTCATCCCTTCTGGAGTTCCGCTAGCATTAGACGAAGCCTCGGTCTGCGGAGTGAAGTGGGCTATGAACAAGATAAGACGTCCGCTATATACGACTGGAGAGACGTAATTACCGGTGCTCCCGTCGGATGGGTTGGTGTAATGCGGAATGTCGACCTCGATCTTCTCCCAGCCGTTCCAGGTGCCACCATCAGCACCAGGCATGAACCAATTATGATAGTAGCCGTACGGGCTACCCCTAGTCCTTGAAATGATGTGAATCTTGTTTCCATCCCTATAGTCCACAAAAGTACCGATTGCTTGCATATTGGATACGTGATCAACCTCGTAGAGATAGTCCTTGACCGCACTACCGACTGTTTCGGATGTCAAATTCCTCTGCAGCAGACCCGCTTCCAACTGCTTGAAGATTTCTGTTTTGCCGTCTCGGAGAGAGGGATCGATCCAGTTCTCAGGATAAAGGAAGACTTTTCGATTCGCTTCCCAGAGCCTGTATTTCTGCATCCACTCCCATCGGCCGCGATCCAAAGCGTTCGCATCCACGCCTCTGTCGGCTTCTAAACCGAACATGCATCGTTGGATGAACAGCTGCACACTGGAGATGGCTTGTTTTACTCGAGAAGTCTCAACCAAAGGTGTAGCCTGCACGTCAATCAGGAAGAACTCGAACAGACTGTCGGCGTCGATGATGTTATTTGCATCAACAAATTCTTGCTGTGCAAGCAGATATGATATCAATGCATTCTTTTGGGCATCGCGTAGGATGTCGTTGACCGGACGAACTGCTTGTGGCCAAGTTTTCAGATCAAATTTTGATCGTGCAGCTTGCTGAATATCTCGCGAGATTGTTGCCGAGATGGTAAACTGATCGATGCCGATGATGGGGGGGCTAGCCCATTCATAGAGGGTAGAGACCGGAATGTCTACCCTCTTTACAAACTCGATCATGGGAACCAAAGACAAGAGAACCTTTTCGTTGACGAAGTCTTCGGCCCGTCCAGTTGAAAACTCAGCTCGCTCCAAGATTTGTGAAACCGTCTTCGACAACCAACCAGTGGAGGCCGTCACTTGCTGGGCGATGTCGTCGGCCGATGCGTTTGGGTGCCCTTCGGCCCAGGAAAGAAGATTCAGAAGCGATTGGTCTGCGTTTTTTGGAAGAGACTCCTTGAGATTGTTTACATCGTACAGGCGCTCCCAATGCTGTAACGATGTGAGATTATTGAAGTCTAGGTCGTCAAACCGCTTTCGATGCCCTTCAATGTATAGAATCTCGTCCGGAGCAAGAGGGATGCGGTTGAAAAGCAATGCCATCCTTTTGATTTGTTCGAGTAGGGCGTATAGCTGTCGTTGAGCGTAATCAGGAAGAAGCGCCGAGTCTGGGACCTTGGTTCGAACCGAGCCCGAAGGCTTCCAGGACAGATCCATTGACTGAACCCCGCGTAGCTTCATGCTATAGAGTTCACCAGGCTCCAGGCGTATGCTTTCCGTAGCCCACACTGCCTGCGGCTTTTTTATCTGCGGTGTGAAGTCATAGAGTCTGTGGTTTATCTCCAATGGGAGTGGCTGGCTCTCGCATGTGACGCTGAAAGTATACCTCTCGCTCTGTGGTGAAACAATGAAGCCTCTCCATGAGTTAAATACTTCTTTGGGCACTGGTACCAGGTCGCCACCGTTGTCAGCTTTCCATTCCCATTTGCTCTTAGTTTCCTGTGATAATCTGAGCGTGTATACATGCTGCGAATCGAACGGAATCGATGCCGTTGACCATTTGAGCTCGTTACCAAACTTGTCCGCTCTAAACTCCCACGTTTTTCCTTCCAGAGTGATGCCTTCTGGTTTTGCATCACCTTCCGTGCGAGGTAGGAAGAACTTATAGAGATCATCAGTAGGCGCACAGATGTAACCTTGCCAGATGTTGTGGGCGACACCCAAGGTGTGTAAGATATAATTCAATGCAGGCTGGTTCGTTGACGACACTTTTACGATATCCATAAGCAGAAGCCTGGCTACTTCGCGCACTTTGAATCCTGAACCTGCTGTTATCGTGTCCACGACATTCTTATGGGCCAGTCTAGCTTGTAGGAACGGAATAAAAAGGCTCAGGAAGTAGTAACGTTTTTGTTGAGCAGACTTGCTATCCGGGTCTTGCTTCAATGGCTTGTCCTTTATTGAAGAGTCTGGTGGTGGTGGTGTTGTTGTTGTTGTTGCTGTGGTTTCTGTTGTTGTTGGTTCATTTTCTAATGTTTCAGTATTATCCACAGCGATGAAATCGGGAGCCAACAAAGTGGAAGACATTCCAGTCTCCTGAGTTTGCCAGACCTCGCTTGGTAGAATATCATCCAGAGTATCATGAACGAATTTCAGCGGTTGAGAACATACCCTAGCAAATTTCATCACATGAGTCAGTCAATGATATAACATAGATTCGCCGCGGGCAGCCCGATTACTTACATGTCAACGGCATTTGACCAGGCATTTTTTGTTTCGTCTGTCACATTCGCCACTTGACCTATGACTGCTTTCAGTTCTTCCACCTTGGATTTCGAGAGAATTCCCTGGACTTGGAGTTTCGCGCCCATGGCTGGTTCGTCAGGTGCAACTTGGAATGGAGGCACATAGAAGATGCGCTTCTTCAGAATGCCCGAAACCAATCCCGGAAACTTTTCGTCTATGATGGTTGGTGCACTTTCCGTGTAAAACGTTGTGCCGTTCAAGAATTCTTGCAAGGCCAGAGTGGTTTCGGGATCGAAGACAAGACTCGCCTTGTCTTTCACAGCGGCGTCTGTTGCATTAACCTCTTTTGTGATAAAGGGATGCGACTTTTGTACCTCAGCGATGCCTTGATACAAAGATTTACAGAGCTTCAAGGATCCCTCTTTTGACGGACTCAGACCATTGAGCCCCAGTGATGTGGCGCCAAGCACGTAGCTAAGCTCCTCCCAGGGCATCGAGATTGCATTGACTTTCTCCCACGTCGTGAGGATCTGAAGCAATGTCGACGGCTTACTGAATGGATTTCCGATGACACCCAGCACCTCTTGGATTTGATTAAGCGGCAACCCCAGGACCTTAGCCAATAGAGTACATCTGTAGATCATGGAGATGTTCTTCATATTAACAACATCCTTCACGAGTCCCTCGGAGGACCGGCCAATCCCAAGCAAGTACTCCAACTCGCCAGGCTTGAGACTAAATGCTGCCTTGATGGGCAAGGGATTTGATGAGATCTTTTCATTGCGGTTTGTAGCCTCCATGAAAAAGCTTCCATGGTCATCTATGCCTAAAACAGGATCGTTTCGCTTGACATTGTACATAAAAAATAGTTGATGATACAAAGACTGCTCTCCGCGATTGGAGATTGAAGTCCAGAATGTAAGAAGCTGCTCGAAGCTGAGAGAGGTCTTGGGGAGAACTTGCACAATAGCGCCAAGTTCGTGTATTAGTTCAGGAGTGATATCTGCAAATAAGGAAGCACCAGAAGCCTGAGCATCGTCCGGAGCTCCAGATGGTTCCGAACTCGAGCTCGCAGACGCCCTACCAACCACCTCTTTTAGACACTCCAAGGCTCGATCTGTGTCGGATACTGTCCAGCCGAGCTTTTTCCAAATTCGGATGAATTTGTAAAACCTATCCCACTCTTTCAGGGTTAAAGGCGAACCATCAAGGTGCATCAAGCAAACTGTCTCAATGGTTGAGCCACCGCCCAAGCTGCTGGAGAGTCTCCATTCGGCTGTTCGTACCGAATCTGCACCACCGGTTTTCAGGTATCCGCCGTCTATGACCCAAGGCGCTGACCCTACATCTGGTTTGTTAATACTGAATGCAATCTTCGGAAACGCGTTGTTCAAATCGTTCGTATCAATAGGATTGCCATACGTCACGCGGCCCGTAGCCCAGACTCTAGCAAACACTTCATCTGCTATATTAGTAATGTTGCCATTGCCATTGACCCGTCCGATTTGGCCCGCTTTGTACTTCTTCCCACCGCTGTCAACCAGCTGTGCACTTTTGGTGAGGGTGAGTAGGGAACCATCTGGAGCTTCCGGAAGACTGGCAGCACTTTGGTCGTTGTTTACTGCAATCAGCGGCCCGGTAACTTCTAGTCGAGGGCCTTGACCCTTCTCCAACACGATGAGCTTTCCGAGTGCCTTGAAGTGACTGGTTGCCCACAGACGTATATCATATTCGGGTATCGTCTCCAAGTCAGAAACATCTTTAGTGTCTACCAGGAACTGCCCGAGTCTCGTGTATTTGTCGTCAGTTTTCACGGCCAGCTCATCAACAAGACTATCTAAGAACTTGTAGCTGAATCGGATGCTGTCCAGAATCTTTTTAGTCGTGCCCGCTGGGAAACCAGGATTGATGTACCGAGACTGAACGACTTCAATGAGTTCCGAGTATGAAAGTCCTGAGCGAGGTAAGAACGAGGCTTTGACGAATGCCAGCCCGAGCGGTAGTGGCTTCTTTCGATCCATCGAGAGAAGGTCTTCTTCTTGAGAGTACCCCCAACATTCCACAGTAGTCTTCACGCCAATTTGCTTCTGGTACGCTATGCTACCAACGGGTGCACCTGTTTCGAGCGTGAGGTGGTCAGCAGTCCAAAAGTGCTCGCCCGTGAGCAGGATGTATTCCTCCGCTGACAACCTGAGCCGTTCAGCATCTGCATGGCGTCCTGAGGCGATTTGGAGATGACTGGTTCTAGCAGCCAGGCTATCAACTGGTAAAGGTGGTGGTTTGCTCCGGAACTTGTCCACAAGCTCACTTCTATTTACTTTCAAGAAGTCCAGGAAAGAGCGTTGAGCGAGCAATGGCTGGTTAAACGGAAGTGTCATGGGATATACTGCCTTGGAGAGGATCTCGTATGCGTCCAAATTGAGGTTTTGAGGCTGGGCCAGTAGCTCCTGCGAGTCGCTCGTAGGCACGTTATAGGCTTGGATTTTGGCCTTTCTGATTGCTGGTGGCAGCTCTATGTAGGACTTAAGCTTGGAAACAAAGCACTCCATAATCTCATTGACAAGGTCGACATGGGGTATTATCGTATCGGTGTTGTCCTTGCTGAGCTCCAAGTCTCCAAGGTCCGGTCTCCTATCAAACAAGTGTCCCAGGACTGTACCCGACAAGTCGTCTGCCACACCACCGATAGGTACGGGCGCGAGATCTGGCTTAGCCTTGTCCAGATTGTTATTTCGTAGGTACTGTAACAGGTCCACCAGATACGACGCAGGACTGTAAACAGTAGGGTGGTCATTGCTTATTGGTTCGTCCATACTACCAAACAAATTCTCAAGGCTTAGGTTCGTCCCTCGTCTCTTCAGCTGCTCTTCAACGGCCATCTTCCTCTGTAAAAGACTCTGATTTCCATCCAAGATCCTCAGTCCGGATCCTTTGATCATCTGCAGCATCTCAATCAGACATGCCTCATTTCTGATTCGAAAGTCTGTTGCATTGCGGAACACCGAGGTAGCTGCTTCTTGCCCCATAGTCGGGGCGTTGGCAGCAATCCAATCATTCGCTGGTGTATTCGTAATGGCCACAGAGCTTGATGAAAACCCTGTCTCTGCCAGCTGGATGGCGGACGTGGTGGTTGGTGCTATGGCCCCGATTTGCAGAACGCGGTATAGCTCTGTTGCTGTAGCTGTTCTTCTAGCAGCCGGAACCTCGGCACTTTCTAGACTATTAAGCACGACAGTCGCAAGTGGAGAGCTGACGGCATCGGAAGTGGACATTGCGGACAACGAATTGACGACATCCTGTTTTAGATTGGGGTCCTCTTCCTTGAAGCCGATGGCTCCACGTTCAACCATGCCCTGGATAGTCCCAATGGGCTCGGAGTCTAAGACACAATTGCGAATTCCAGCGGCGATATCGAAAGCATTGTCCTCGTCGAGAACATTGGCAATTCGATCTTTGGGCCATTTTTCTGCGAAATCCTTCTTATTCTTGGTTTCTTCGTCCTCATCTACTGCCCGTACCAACGACAACAAGCCTCCGCTGATGACCGAGACAAAGAAGTTTGTGTTAAACCTGTTCCTGAAGTCATCTGTAATGTCGCCTTGGCTGTGTAAATCCTCGATGGCCTTCTTCAGTAAAGCATTTTCGTCAGTTTCGCTAGTCTTGCGCCGTATGGACTCAATTTTCCTCAAGATGATATCAGCAACCTCCTCTTCCAGATCAGGTAGGATATTATGAAGTAAGGCACTCATGGTTGAGACTAGAGCCTCCCGATAAAAGAACAACAAGAAGTTCAAAAGCAGACGGCGTGAATCAGTAGCGAGGATATCCAAGCTTTCGACCTTGGTAGACCAAAAGCTAGCGTCGCCAAAATATATACAGGAAGACGACGCCCCCTCTCGCGATGCAGACGTTTGCTTTGAGATCTAATCATTCTGACGAGACTTTGCCGCACTGTATGTGGTGCGCCGAGAAGCTCCAGCGGTTCTGAAGCTGAACCTGAAGAACGCTAAGGCAGATGAGCCTCATGCAAGGTTGAATTAGACCAAGGTTTCCCAGAAACAGGTTGCCAAGGGCAAGAGGTTGTACGTAAGATATTTACATGTCAGCCATATCAAGTGAATATCCATGTATTCAGCAGCCGTTGTATCATACATGCTTGTATGCATATTTGTACAAGTGCAGTCTAGACTCCCGCGGTCGCGTCCCGACCCGCGGTCGATTTTGCTAGTCCCAGCACTAGCAATGAAACTAGTGATTGCTCAGCTCGCCACATTCATGCCATAGCACGAATAAAAAGGAAAGACGACCCAGTTGCATATACTTAGTTTGTGACCCCGGAACGGCTGTGGGTTGTTAGCTCCAATATAGATTATACAGGTCCTTGAAGCTGAGGTGGATAGGCAATAATCGCCCAGTGCGAATACAGTAGCCTCAATCCATGCTTCTACCTACACCACAACAATTTCTCACCATCACCGTTACGATACTAAATGCCATATTTTCGAGGAGATCTACAATTCTCGTCCGCGATAAGTACACTCCTGTAATATTACGGTCCCGAGAGTCTAAGTTTCTTTGCGACTCTCTGGAGTCACAGATGACCATGGCTCTTCGTGACCATAAAACGGAGTTCTCAAGCACCACACAATCACAATCTGGATTCAACTCTAGCTTCAAGACACCGTCTTCAGCAAACAATGGCCCTCATGATGTCTCAAAAAAATCGGATTTAATTCCGTCAGTTACGAAGCCCAGCGGTGGAGGGACCATCAAGAGCATGAACGAGGCCTTCAGTATCGATATGGTCTCTGGCACTGCTGGAATGAGCATCCCAATACCCAGCACTCAAATTTCTAGATGGGGTAACCCAGACCTGAGTCTTTCATACGACTCTGGGGCTGGTAATGGCCCTTTTGGTATTGGATGGAATCTGAAGGGACTTCCTACAGTTCAGCGGAGTTCACGTAGACACCTACCGCGGTACAATGATGAGGATGTTTTCGAATTTGCAGGCACGGAGCTGGTGCCGATCGTCTCTGTTTCTCCAGTGGACGGGACAGAAACTCCTGATCAGCTGCAGGTTGACGGATTCACAGTACAGCGCTATCGTCCTCGTGTTGATAACAGGTTTGACCGCGTGGACCAATGGACTAACAATGCTGACGGAACTGATGTCCACTGGAGAGTTTTATCTCCCCAAAATGAAACACACATCTTTGGTCGCACCCACGAGTCTCGAGTTTTTAGCGATACTCGAACTGTTCAATGGCTGCTGTGTGAGGCCTACGATACGCACGGTGGAGGCCAACTGCTGAGGTGGAAGTCAGAAGACGGTGCCGGGATCGATGAATCGGCTTTACATGAACTCAATCGCACCACAGAGTCACGTAGCAGCTGTAAGTACCTGAAGAGTATCAAATATGGAAACAGTGTGCCAAATAGGAAGGCGGGAGACTGGAGTATGGTTACTCCTGCGTCTGAGCTCCCTGCCTCATGCTGGCACTTTGAACTGGTTCTGGACTATGGCGACCACAATATTGATGCTGCAAAGCCAGATGATGACTTGACTTCAGCCTGGACTGTTCGGAAGGACCCATTCTCGTCCTACGGATCTGGCTTTGAAGTGCGGACATATCGACTATGTCGGCGAATCCTGATGTTTCACCACTTTGAGGATAAGCTAAAGGAACCAAACAGACTTGTCTCCCAATTAGCGTTCGAATACAATGAAGACGAAGCTGTTACTTTCCTGTCACGGGCTCAACTGACAGGATTTGCCAAGTCGACTCAGGGGAAATCGGCCAAAAGCCTTCCGCCGCTCGAGTTTGAGTACACCAAGCCTCCAACGTCTGTCCAGGACTTGACCTGTCGAGAGTTCACCAAAGAATCAACTCTCGAGTTAGGTTCTGACGCATTGGATCGCTTACAGTGGGTCGATCTCGTTGGTGACGGCACAACCGGTGCTCTGTTTCAAGACAACGGCAGCTGGTACTGGAAGCCCAACCTCAGCCAAATTGACTCAGAATCAAGGGTCAATTCCGTTGGCGACGGACAGACGCTTGATCTTACGGCATCATTGGGTGAATTACAACAGGTACCAACGCATCCATCTCTGGGTTCCTCTTTAGGATCAGCATCGGTGTCTTTAGCAGACGTTGATGGTGATGGAAAAGTAGAACTTGTTTCATACAATGCGGTGGCGCCCGGGTATTACCGCTCCATTCAGCAAGCGGATCGAGAGGTCCCCGATTGGCAAGAGTTTAAATCATTTGAGTCCTGGCCAAATATGAATCTTGGTGACCCAAACGTCCGAATGATTGACCTCACAGGAAACGGCTTAGCTGATATACTGGTTACCGAGGATGACAAACTGGTGTGGTATTACTCCCAAGGCACACGAGGCTTCGGACCGTCGGAATCAGCCTTGCACACATTGCATGAGGAGAAAAGCCCTCGAGTCATCTTCTCGGACCTAGATCAGAGCGTCTACCTCGCAGACCTCAGTGGCGATGGCCTCGTCGATATTGTGCGCATAAGAAATGGAGATATCTGTTACTGGCCAAACCTCGGCTATGGAAGGTTCGGCTCAAAGGTCTCCATGAGCAATAGTCCAGTCTTTGATCACGAAGATATGTTTAGCCACGCTAAGATAATTCTCTGTGATGTTGACGGATCTGGCACGACGGATATCATCTATTTCAAGTCGAGCAGTGCCAGTTTATATCTTAATAATAGTGGTAACTCTTGGGCGGACGGCATATCTCTAGGCTCAATTTTTCCCGACTTCGATTCAATGTCCAAGGTGACATCGGTGGACTTATTCGGCACTGGAACGACCTGCTTAGTGTGGTTTTCCAGAGCCCAAAGCTATTCACAGCCACTTTCGCGATGTTTAATGTATGTGGATCTCACGGAAGGAGTAAAGCCGTACATTTTAAAGGGATGGAAAAACAATCAAGGGCACGAAACAAGTATTATATATCGATCTTCCACTTCTTACTACCTAGAGGACAAAAAAAACATGACTCCCTGGGTAACCACTATTCCTTTTCCTATTCAATGCGTCGATACCGTAATGCAACGCGACTTGATCAATCGAACATTACTGGTGGACAAGTATTCCTATCATCACGGATACTATGATGGAGTTGACCGAGAATTTCACGGCTTCGGAAGGGTGGATCACTGGAACTCAGAAGAGTCTGATTTTTTTGACAAGGACGAAATCTCAAACTCTTTCAATATCCTCAAAGCAGCCTACACAGCGCCAATCCATACCAAGACATGGTATCATGTCGGAGCATTTGAGGACATCGACAAGCTACGATCCATGTATGCGAGGGAGTTCAACCAGATCATCGTATACGGATTCGCCGGCTTCAAGGAGATACTTACCTCGGAGATAGCCAATGCCAAATTCACGTCTGAAGAACTTAGAGAAGCATCCCAAGCACTCAAAGGCGCTGAGTTGCGCAAAGAGTCATATGCTAGCAGTAAAGCTACTGGTGTTCCGTACATGGTTCAGGACACCTGCACCACCATTAAAATGACCCAGAAGTGCGTCAGCAACAATAGACGAGCCATATTTCAGACTTTCCGGAGCGAAATTTTCACTACATTATGCGAGGGCGATATAGCAGATGCCTCGTTCCAACAAGAGCTGAATCTTGAGGTGGATGACTGGGGGAATGCCACCAAAGCTGCCAAGATCAATTATGGTAGACTGAAGCAACAAAATCCCAATAGAAATCTCAGTCCCGAAGACATTGAGAGGCAGGAGAAGATGCACGTTGTATACAAGGAGGCGAGTTTCACTCTGCCGATCAGCGAAAGCTCTGACTACTTAGCACCACTTCCCTGCTCAGAAAAGGTTTTTGAAGTAACTGGATTGCCTATAGCAAAGGATCGATATCAGCTTTTAGATTTCGCAGGCTCTGGGGATTTCGCACCTGTCATATCTCTAAGTGAATTGAAATACACAGAAGACGTCACGAAACTCCCATCTAGACGGTTGATATCCAGCAGTCTGATCTGTTACAAGTCTCTCGATCTCAAATCCCTGCTTGACAGCCACATCGCCAGCCCCATAGTGCTTCCCGGTCGATCTTGGACACTGTGTCTGACCCCTGACATCCTTTCTCTCGTCCAAGATAGTGGGCCTGACCTTACTACCGACTCCACCATATTCGCAGAGGCGGGTTACAAGAAACTTGGTGACGACGGCTGCTGGTGGATCCCGAGCCCAGATATAAGATATGGCCTATCCGATGAGAATGAGCTCGCCGAAGCGCAATCAAGCTTCTTCGTTCCAAAGAAGATAACGTCTGCATTCAACGCTTCATCAGAGACGGAGTATGATCGGTACTTCCTGATGCCAGTCGTTTCCACGGATGCAGTAGGTAACACAATGGTGGCGGATATCGACTACCATTACCTTGCGCCCACTTCTGTGACTGATATCAATGGAAATACTGCTGAGATTGCTTATGATGCCCTTGGTCGGATTGTGGCTATTGCTGAATCTGGCAAGGGAGGGCCCGACGCCAACACTGTCCATGGCGTCGATCGGAATCTGAGCGTTGAGTCTGTTCGTAGATACTTTCAAGACCCTCTGGCTAATGCGCGAAGTCTTTTAGGTGATGCTACTATGTGTTACCTGTATGACGATTCGGCATATATAGACAAGGGCACACCAGCATCAGTTTCTCAGATCTCAGCTGTCTATTACGGGACAACCTCACCCCGTGATATGATGTTATCCATTTCTTACCAAGATTCAAGTGGCCGGGTGGTCCAAACGAAAGCACCTACAACCAATGGAAAATGGAGAGCAAGCGGGTGGAATGTGTACAACAACAAAGGCCTCGTCGTACAGACCTTTGATCCATTTCTGGATGACACTCCACATTATAAGCCCGACAACAAAGTTGGGAATAGCTCAATCACATTTTACGACGCTCTGGATCGAGAAGTTGCCATCATATACCCTGATCACACCTGGACAAAAACCACATATGGCACGTGGAGCATGGTGTCTTACGATAAGAACGATCTCTGTGGCAAGAACCCTGCCGATGACACTGATGTTGGTGCTGCCGTCGCTTCTCATGGCAAAGAAGCCTATCTGCCCACGTGGTATGACACAATGAACAGCCCAAGCGCTGGTGCTATCGCACAAGCCGCGGCAAAGAAGAGCGTGGAGCATCAAAATACACCAACAACTACTTTCTATGATTCCATGGGTAAAGAATTCTTGGTTGTAAACACGATGAGCCAGAGTGATGCGATCAAGACGCGCAAGTATTGTGACGTTCAGGGCTATGAAAAGAAGACTATTGATGCCAGGAATCGGGTCGTGACCAGAACGCACAATGACATGCTGGGGAGAGTGATAATGATTGAAAGCATGGATCGCAGCCCACAGATGAAGTTACCAGATGTCGATGGTAGATCCGTCTACCAATGGATAACATCGACAGATATTTTTCATTTCACCTATGATAAGATGCGACGCCCAGTCAAAACGTCTCTTATCGGAGCAGCCAGCGCAGAGGTTACGATATCAGAGAATATTTATGGAGATTCTCTAACTGAACCAGACCCCAAAGCGCACAACCTTCGCGGACAACTGCATATTTCTCGGGATCAAGCAGGCGAGGTAATTCACAGCGACTTTGAGATTGGTGGCAAATGCATCATGTCGAAGCAGAAACTTGCTGTAAGCTACAACAGCACCATTGACTGGAATCACGAGGTGAAACTTGAGGAAAAAACATCTTACGAGAATAGCAACTCCTTTGATGCCCTTGGACGAGTTAGCACGTCCAAAACCCCAGATGGCACGATCACCAAGTATGACCACGACATCAACGGTTTGTTGTTCTCTGTCATGACCGAGAAGGAGAATGAAGAGCCTATCACGTACATATCGAGAATAGAGTACGATGAGCATTTACGAGAGGTTCAAAGAGAATACGCACAGAGTGGTGTAACCGAATCCAAGAAATTTGATCCTAGAAGCCATCAGCTATCGGAGGAAATTTCCTCCCTTGGCACAAAACCTCTTCAGCACTTTGTTTATACGTATGATTCTGTCGGAAATGTCGTCTACAGGGAACAAAAAACAGCACCTGAGCAGTACTTTCGCGAAACGAAGATCACCGGGGATAACGATTACACCTATGACTCTATAAATCGGCTGGTCATCGCTACAGGCCGAGAGCACATCGGTCAAACACGCGGCCAACCATACGGGCCCGCCGCGCTAAAGCCACTCTCAAAACTTGGCAGTAAACTTAGCTCAAGAGACAAGGTGGCACTGGCAAATTACACAGAAACATACACGTACGATATGGTCGGAAACATGGAGATATTACGGCATCAGATCTCTGACAAGGACTGTCCCGGCTGGACAAGGTACTTCAAATATGAGAATCCGAGCTTGCTAGAGCCAACGGAAAGTAAGATCTACAACAATCGCCTCAGCTGGTCCAGAGTGGGTAAAGAAAGCAACCCCAAAGACGAGTATGAATACGACAGAAATGGAAATATCACCACGATGCCTGGTCCACTGGAGGCACAATGGGATTTCAAAAACCAGCTTAAATGCACAACGAGCTTGAATTCTAAAAAGGAGCAACGCAAGGTCTGGTGAGTACTCCTGTCTTTTAATTCGTTTTATTGGATCTTAGCTTATCATGCAGGTATGTTTACAACGATGCCGGGCAGCGAATCCGCAAGGTGGTTGAAGTCTCCGATCCAACAAACAATTCAACTCGTATACTACGGGACACCATCACGGCCCAAGGAGTGGATTTTTATACAAAGTATAATGGCCAGGGAATCCTCTCCCTGCGGTGTGAAACGCTTCACGTCAGCGACGGTCATTCCAATATCGCCCTTGTGGAGCGCTGGTCTGGGCCACTGAGGAGCAAAAAGCTGCTGCCACTCGTGCTGCATAGACTCCAACTTAGACCTCAGGGGGAATCAGTCACTCTCGAGATAGATGGAGATGGCCAAATCATCACCCATGAGGAGTACAGTCCATTCGGAAGCCAGACATACTTCGAGTCCTGGACCAAGTCACGCAAGCGGTACGGCTATTCTGGCAAGGAGCGTGACAAGGAAACATCACTACTTTACTTTGGGAAGAGGTACTATATCCCCTGGCTTTGCCGCTGGCTGAATCCCGATCCGCTGGGTACCGCGGACGGCCTGAATGTCTATCAATACGTTCACAACAACCCAATCAATTTGCACGACCCTGAAGGAACATCGGTTAGCTTGATTCGTAACCGGGTGAGAAAGAAGGACAAAGCTAAAGCGAAGGAAAAAAGGCTAAAGAAAGAACAAAAGGAGCGATCAGAAGGGAAAGCAGCCGCTCGAGCGGAAATAGTCCGTACGGTCAAAAACTGGAAAAAATACGTATCAGATCCAAACACAATTGAAGAGTATGCGCCGACTCGCGGTAACGAGAAGCCCGTCAGCAGACGCAAATTACAGCAGAAGCTCACGGATGGCGCAAAATTTGTCAGAGACTACGACTATGGGGGCATGCACAAGTCTCATCTGATACCGCATGAATTCAAAGGGCCATTGGCGGGTCTGATCGACGTGGATAGTTGGTGTGTTATGGTGCCTGGAAAGGTCAACGTGGGGCCCATGGCAGAAAGACTTGACACCCCTTGGCGAAAATTCTTTGCTGCGCCGGTGAACAACAAGGAAAATGCTATGACCACGCTGGAGTTTTTCACCTACATAGGATTAAGTGGCGATGCCAACCGAAAGGAGAGGGCACGCGACATACTGCTCAGCAAGTGCAAGACTTTGGTCGAGTCCACATTCTTCACTTGGGAGACAGTACTAGAATACCGAATTCATCTGTCGGAGAAGAATATAGGACCACAATACCATATCAATCCAGAGGCTTGGTCTAAGGATGTACCTTTGCAAATTCCGCCTGGGCCAAGATCCACAACTGAGAAGAAGGACTTTTTCATATACGGCACTCTCGTGATGGCCCCAGATGCCTAAATCCAGATGGCATACGAACACACTTCTTTATTGACAGCAATGGAATCGTGGTCCACATGGTTGTAGTCGGCAGACTACCGGCTCTTGTCGGAAATGGATGGGACGATGGCAGTAACTGTGAAGTCAAGACCATCTGGAATCCCCTTAAGATTATAAACATGTTGCGACACTCGCAATCCTTAAATGCCAAAGATCCCTTGAATAGATAGTCAGATATAAGCCCATCATAATATCCGCTATATACAGTCTCGAGAATACGCTTCCCCGTTATAACAACACTCTTCACTGTGTAAAAAGCTTCTTGCGATCGTCTCCGATTACAAAAAGCGAAGGAGCAGCTGTTTTCTAATGAGGTGTATATAGACAATACGGCCACTTCCATATGGAAACATCTATAGTGTCCACGAAGCTGTAAGATTACAGATTCACTTCAAACAAAAGTACATCACTATTCATCCTTGGTCTTCATTGTGTATTTGTATTCCTTCACGCGTGACTCTGTCAAAACGAACCTCATCGCCATCGTAGATTTTCATTTCCATTCTACTCTCAGGTATCAGCCAGCAAGGCGACTTGCTCAAGACCTCGGCATTACTGTATATAACCCAGGTCTCGAAATGCTCTATCTAGGATCTGTCGGATACAGTCGCTCTTTCGCTTAGAGTACTCATCCATAGTCTCGTTAGCTTTGCGAGATGCCTCCGCCGCTTCTCTCTTCACTGCGGCGTACAGCTCTCTGTCGGCCGGGGTCTTTCTCAGCCAATCCCGAAAGATTTTGGCCCGCTCAATCACAGGACAGTCCGGCCCAAAGACGTGCAGGTTCGCTGCAGGCTCATACCCGCAGAAGAAGCGATGCTGATACCATCCCGGTTCGCGCAAGAGGAAGTCAAAGCCTGCCGCTGCAAGCTGCGGCACGTACGCCGCCTCGTCATTCACGTCCTCAACTACGACGTCTATGTCGACGAGCGGCTTAGCTGCTAGGCCGGGCACGCTAGTCGAACCGATGTGCTCAACTGAGACAGCTGTTGGACCCAGGGCGGAAATGATGCGACTTTTAAGAAGCTCGAAATTCGCCGGCCACGACGGATCTGGTTCGACGATTCTAATTACGTTCTTGACGCGACGATGGGCGATTCTTTGTACCCCTTCCGGTGGATAGTCTGTTAACTCCTTGACGATGTCTGTGACTGATAGAGCCATGTTGAGCACCTGAGGCCAAGGATTCTTCACACCACGAGAACAGCAGCAAGAAAACGCCTGAAGCGAGTTTGTATCGCCTGTACAAGTGTTCAGAGATCGCAATCCGAACTTATCAATTATCCCACAGCCGCAGCTTTAATTCAAGGTTCACTGGACTGTGAAAGAAAGGGTGGAAAATGGCAAATTATAATGCAAATGATGGATAGCGGGGCTTGCACGTCCTATTTTAGCTTTGCTAGTTAGAGTGTGTTAGTCCGCCCAAGTGCTACTAATATGTGAACTATATCATCACTGCACCATATGAGTCACGCCGTGAATTATTTTAGGCCGCCTCGCCTGCTCTCACCGATGCCATCCAATTGGCGTGAACAACATCTAACCAAATTGGTTTAGATACAGTAGTAATGCTCTTCTTTTTTAATTGGCTTCCTGGGCCGCGCCGCGCCGCTTTTGGACTGAGCCTAGGCTGAGCCTCCAGCAACTTAGCTGAGCGCACTTTGCTTGTGGTGCGTTTATATAGACGTATATAGTCTTCAATGATGCTATTAATTTTTAGTTTATATTGTCAGGTGTCCTAATCAGGCAGGTCGATCATTTGGCATCTCTATGTCCTTTTATTTACTGCCATCTATAAGCTCTTAAAAAGCTGTAGTTACGATTATGTACCTATTGTTTATGATATACTAGGGCATTAAGGGAGCATATAAATACGGCTTAGGTATATGGAATATGGCTTAGGTTTAGAAGAGTTAGCCTCAAGTCAAATGATAGTTTGTAACTATTTGGACTACACCTCGTAATGCAAAGCTAAATGGAGCATAACACGAGACAATACATCTATCTTTACGTTTTCAATCTCTTAAGCTTTCGGTAAGGTGCTGTGGCAAGGTACTGTCGCAAGAACTCTTTCGAATTTACCTTAGGCACCGCTACAAGGTAAATTGTCATATATTTACAGGCCCCCTCCCGCTGGGCACTGAGTGTGTACTAGGATTTACCACCTTTTCATCATGGGCCGTGAACCCGTATCAGAAGTGATGGTTTCCTCATTGACACACTCAAATTTAGGACAAAACAGGCCAATGATGAGACTACACCACAAGGCTCTCCAGCTGGGGGACATGCTAAATGTCGCCAAAAAGCTTTTGGTGGTATGGGAACTGAGGCCTTGGTAGGGAACCGCTTGACATGCACGTCTTTTGGCTCGGGCACTGCGCACTACGCATTATTGGTACCTACGCTGATGAATTGACCATCTGAACGATCGCTTGGCTGTATTTGCCGCGTTTGTCATGGTTCTCTCAGCTGAGTAGCTCCGTGCAGGGTGGCCAGAAAAGGAGAAGCTTGTTTCTTTTACTCCCAGGCGCTGCCTATCTCTGTTATTGACGTGACAAGTGCCACGTGATAGCTTGGCCTCAGGGCTGCGCGAACCTAGATCTGTGGTATTATCCCCATCTTGGCATATCACTGACCTTCAAACAAACAGACCAATGATAATTACCGCAGCGCAGAAAATGGGAGCTTAAATTGCGTCATGGCAGCTAAACAATCCGTCATATTGATATACCACTACAGTTGACGAACTTTGCTGATGATTGGCAGGCCAGAAAGATCTTGACGTCGAAGCTGGGACATTCGACGGAGTACTACTGGTGCTTTGATTTGGACACAATTTAGTTCAAAAATTTCTTATTCCATTACTCGCCTAACTTATTCATTCCTCTCTTTACCACCACCTTCAAGAAAATTCCCTCCCAGGCCACCCGTTTCTTCGTTTGTATCCTCCTTATCCTTGTCATATGTAGTCTGCCTTAGTCGCATGCGAGAGGACCGACAACCCTTCGCAGGTGATAGCCAGATGGTGATAGGCGAGACAATGCGGTGACGCGATGGCTGTCAAAGGGCGCTTCAATGTCCTGTGCAGACAAACAAGACTAAACCAGGGAACTGATCCGAGAGAAGCGGCTATGAGGCGAATAAAACGTGGCGCAGTGTTCTTCCTCTCTGACGAAAGCGAAATGTGGGATGCGAATGAAACCTGTTAGAGCTATACTTGAAGCCAAGCGGCTGGGAGGTAGACGATACAGATGCGAATGACTTGGCGCTGGCGAATTCGTTTGACTATGGGCAGTGTCAGTGGCCAATGATGATCACGGCGGTGAAGAACATGGAAACTTGCCTTGTGGTATTCGTTCCGTTTCGAGTTGCGCTGTAGCTGAGGCTGTTGAGGTTCCTAAGAGAGAATTGTAGAGAGGTCAGCCAAAGGCTGAGTGAATGTGTCTCGGAGTTACCATAGGAGATCATCATGGGCTATGAACCCGTATCAGAAGTTGCGGCCTCCACACTGACACACTCACCTTTATGGCAAAACAGGTCAATGATGAGACTACACCACAAGGCTCTCCAGCTGGGAGACAAGCCACATCTCGCCAAGGAAAAGCTTTTGGCGGTATGGGAACTGAGGCCTTAGTAGGGAACCGCTTTGTTGGATCGGTCGACTTTTTGGAACTGCAGCAGCCAAACAACAATAGTAAGAGGGGCAGAATGGCAAGCAAAAAGAGGGAGGGAGGCGAGGGGTGGTGAGAAGGATGCTGAGAGAAACTCTTGAAGGGGGTCAACGATACGAGGACAAATGAGATGGAATAGTTGAAAAGGCATCGATCGAGAAGAAATATGATGGCGAGAGGAGAGATTGCAGAGAGAAGAAAAAAGAAAAGAAGAAGAGATGGGGAGGACAAGGAGATTTTATGCCAGACGGATCCCACGTAGCTTCTACGAATTGCTCTCTGGCTCTAGTAGGCACGGTGGCCATGAAGCAATTTTGGGAAAGACAAAGGCTGAATACTGTGTTACTTTATGCCTTGGACAGGCAACCGGGTCCTTCTTTGCCACAGAGATGAGGCAAGTCACACTGGTGTGCAGGAAAGGGATAGCTCATCAAGATATTGGGCAGAAAGTAGGAGAACTTGTGAAGTATTCAGATTGTTTTTAAGAGGAGGATATATCTACTTATAAGATATAATGCTTGCTACTCTATGCCAAACAAGATCGAGCTCTTTTGCTATTATGGCTTCATCTACAGCTGGATAAATTTGATAAACAGTCAGAACGCAACGGCCAGAGGGTGAGAAGGAATGGACAGAGCCGTGTGCCAGAGTCGAATGTCCTACGCGGGTAGGTACCTCCCTGGAGGCGCTGGAGAGTAGAAGATTGATCTCTGCTTCCTCACGTTGGAGGAGGCTACTCAGGGCTTATCGCAGACAAAGGCTATTCTAAATCAAGAAGGTAGGTCTGCATTCGTCTCAAGACTTAAAATTGTCAGTTGCATGTTCGAATTTAGCGAGACCTTCGGGAGTCTAACTCATCGTCACCTTCTCTTATACCTTAATAGCTACGAACGATGAGAGCGGAATGCACGCGGGGTGAGAAGAGAAGAAGTGAATAGAGCCGGATGTTATGAATTCCACAGACTTGCAGGTAGATCGCTATTGAATGCATGTAGCGATGAATCTAGTCCTTCTCCCGGCACAATATTGCAGGCAGCTTCAGCACCTGTATTTTCCCCATATACTTTGCAATTGGTCTCGCCATCAAGAGCGTGCCGGTAGAGTTAGATCTTGTAATTAAAAGCTAGATCCACTATAAGTACTCCGTCAGTCGGTGTACCAAAATGGAAAACAAAAGGCAAACTGGCCAAGAACTCGGTGCTATAAGGCGCCGGTCTAATCTCCGACTCGTTACGTTTTATCAGTACATAGAAATCTGTGTAAAGGCTGATATCCTTTAATTTGTAAACACAGATTGGCTCGTGGTCAATTGTTCTTAAGTTGCCCCATTTGCGACTGAGCAGCTTTTGCGCCAAGACATGTCTGATACCCCTGCCAATATGTGGGGCTGCCGCTAATTGTCGATCACACCCGGTGCCGTCGGGCTCAACCAACTGGTGAACAAAAGTCAACTTCTGGACAAAAGTCAACTTCTGGACAACGTCAACTTCTGGACAACGTCAACTTCTGGACAATGTCAACTTCTGGATATTGTCAACTTCTGGACATTCGACTAATTGGTTCAAGTCACATGAGATGGCGCACAAAGCGAAAGAAATGAATATTTAAAGACGCACAATTCGCCCAACCATCACCACATCACCATCAACCCTTCACCATCAACACCTCACCATCAACACTTCACCACCAGCATTTTATCACCAGCATTTTATCACCAGCATTTTTATCACCAGCATATTTATCAACAGCATTTTATCACCAGCATTTTATCACCACCATTTTACCACCACCATTTTACCAATATCACCATCAAATCATAAACCATTCAATTGACAAATTTACATTTTATTCTTCATTTACTATTGAGACCGGCGCATTTTAAACACTAAAACAAAATGCAAAACAGAGCAGAAATGATCAGCAAATTAAATGCTCTAGAGCGCCGATTAAATGCCCTAGAGCGCCGGCTCAATGGTCTTTACTTAGAGCTTCGCGACCGCCTCAGTACTTTTCTTATAGCCATCCTCATTCTCAAGCAATTCTATGTACTCTACTACGCGCGGAAACTCCGTCTTCCATGATCCGCCCTCCCATTGCCCCATGGAGTCGAGGGCATTCTTGGCTTCGAAGAGAGGGAAGCTAAGGATGATGTCGGCGGGGGCGAGGTGGTCGCAGCAGAGGTAGCGTCCACCAGAGGTGCGCAACTGTTGGTCGAGGAATTTGATGTGTCTGTGGATGTTGGGGAAGATGAAGCTCGAGAAGATTCTGTCGGCGACGGCGGAGGTGATGGGGCGAATGAAGAAGGGGATGGGAGGCTGTCGGAGCCCTATAACATATAAAAAGTCAGTATCGGATAATGGGATGTCATTCATCTTCGTCTTTCTTTTCTGGGGCAATACGCACTGCCAACCACCAAGCTGAGTAGCAAATATGGCATGAAACTGCCCTCGCTATAGTGCAAGAAGTACTGGTTCCGCAGCCATGCCTCTGTCTCACCACCAATCTGGTTCTCCATGCCCTCTTTCCATTTCTGCGGTACGAGGCGCCGGCCTTCGGGGAAGTGGTCGCATAGATACTGCGACAAATGGCCACTTTCAGCGAGGACGATTGGTTCTGCGCCTTCACCAGGAGGTGTGATGACCACGACAGGGGATTTTCCTAGCGGATGCACCTGTTCCAGCTCCGGAGGCGCCTGAAATGTTTCCTTGTTGCGGTGGTATAGTTTAATGTCAAATTTGACTTTGAGCTCTTCCAACAGCCAGAGCAGGCTTTGAGAGCGCGAGCGGTTGAGCCTGGAAAGAGAATTTAGCTGGTGAGCAAGGTTTGCTTGGGAATAGGGAAATCAGATGTGAAGAGATGCCTCGGCTCGCGGGCCGAAAAAGTCGCTTTACTTTAATTTTGTATGACGTACCAATGAAGGGTGACCTTTGCTTGTTGCTCGTCAGCAGCCATGATGGACTATAGTAAAATTCGATATTTGTACAAAAAAAGACTATTAATGCTGTAGAGTGAAAATTGTGTGAATTTTCGAGATCCAATTGAGTTGTATGTAGCAACTAGAATTAATTGAAACGATTCGTAGCGGCGTTCTTATATGAAATCGGTCCCCTAATACAACGTCATACTAACCTAGGGGACCTTGTTAGCCAGACTCACAGCTTCCTAGCCTTGCTAGCAAATACTAAAAATGGGACCAACGGGGAACATAGTCGTAAAGCATTCATCACCTTTGCTCGGCGCAAACTTCCCAAAAGCGCCGCTAAAAAACCGGGGATCTTGTCATCGCGCCGAATGGGATGTGGAATCTCAGACACGGCCAACAATACTATGAACAGGCCAGCATGCAGAAACAGGCTCAACGGGACACCTACCCGAGCCGGTATGAGAGATGCCAGGATGGAGAACCCAGTGCCGGGCTTCAAATTTTTTTTGGGTCTCTCTTGCTTCCTTTTCGGTAACTTTCGGTGAATTGGAAAGCTTAGACCTCGGGTCAGGAATTCCGTAGAATCGTGAATTCCGACAGGGTTGTTTAGGCATTGGAGGTTCCAGAAAGGGAAATAGAAGACGTATCAGGATTTTTAATAATTCGACCGTCGGAGTGATTATGTATCAAAACATATTTTCTGCGGTGCTTTCTACGGAATTTTCTGTTATTCCAATTGTTGTAAAAGAGAGGTAAAATACTATCGCGAATGTGGCGCAGCATTGTATCGCAGAAGTTATTTAGCGCCTATTGGAAAATTTATCTTTGAATATCGCAACAGTACATTATTTGACGATTATTGAATGTATGTATGATGATATTCACTATTTATTTTACGATGATTATTAATTATTAATTTAAAATGAAAAATTGTGCCAATTAATGCTCATGATGCCTCCAGATTCACCTTTTTTCACCGTCAGAGTATCGCGCCTATAGCAGCGACTTGTGAAAAATACGGGGCATGCGCCACTCGAAATTCATTTTCCAAGCCCCTCATTGGCTGTACACAACGGTCAAGCCACATCCCACCTCAAAAATGCCCACCAGTCATCTCAACCTCTGCAGTTCTCAACGCTCAAAATCGGCCTTTATAGCATCCCTTGTTCAGCTCCCTCCGTGAGCCATTGAGCTCTGCGCCATGCACGCATCTCGAAGCGTCTGTTTAAGATGCGCTTCTCAGATTCGCTCAGCACAGACTCGGTACCTCGGCGGCGCGGCGCTGTTTGCCTCTTTGAGTGATGCTGCAGGTCCCTCGAATGCAGCATCAAATGCGACATCAAGTGTAACATCAGGAGGACCAGCGGCTCATGACAGGGCTGAAGACGCAACTGGACAAAAGTCTCACAATTACAACCATGGGATACCAAAGAGAGGCCAAAGGAGAATCTTTCACGGAGGGTCAGGCTTCGCAAAGAAGAAGCCCCTCAGAGCCTCAGAAGACTCTGCCATCGCTCTGTTCAAAGACGTAGTCAATCCGGAGGCCAAGGCAGCGGCCCCCCAGTCTTTTCTTGGAGAACTGGAGATTGCAGCAAAGATCAAGGAACTATCTGTCAAGAAGATTGACGCTCTTGAAAAGCTGCGCATCTTCCGGGAAAGCATCTGGCCACACCTAAAGGAATTTCGCGGACAGATGCCCAAGCCTTTACTCATCTCCTCAACTCAGTTCCTAGAAAAGACTTGTGACGCGATTGCTGAGCATGGTTATACTAGTCACAGCATCGAGCTCTCGCACCTCTATGGAGGCCTAGGGAAAGCCGATCTTGACGTCAGGAACCAGCTCGTCCTCAACCTCTGCCACGCCCTCATTTTCGAGAACAGAGACTCGGCAGGCCGCGCTACCCTGATGAAGGAACTCACCGGTCTGTGGCAGCACATTTCCCAGCTTCGACGCAGGAGCCAGGAGCATGAATCGCTAAAGTTTGCCTTTCCCTCGACCCAAGATGTCCGGCGAGACATTGCGAAGGGTGAGGCAAACAAGACGCACATTCACCCCACGACAAGGACCCTGGCTGCTTTATTCCTGCAATTCAGCCCGGATCAAGCTCGCGATATCATGCCAGGCCTCTTAACTACTATTGCTGTTCTCTCAGACCCAAGGTTCGTCAGATCCGGAACGCACATAGCCATGGCCCCTTTATTGAACCTGGTGGCCGTGGCCCTCGAGAATAAAGAGACTGCGTCTGAATCCTACGTCTCTGGAGTCTTTGATGATCGTGTTCGATTTCCCTCAGCCAAGCTCTCTGAGATTCAATCCTACGTAATCCAACAATGGCCGCATGTAACTGAAATGCTACACAAGGAAAACGCGCCCTGGCGCTCAAGTTCGTCGTCCATCTTCACTGCTCTCCACAAACAACTTCAACGGGCATACCACACCCGCGATACTGGCTCTGTCTACTCCATCTGGCAGGATTTCAAGAGCCGTCTAGAGCAGAAGCCAAGTCTTGCTAACCAGCTGCGAAATAACACTGAATTTCTCGATTTCTGGGTTTTCGTTTGGTGCGCGTTACGCCGCTCTAGGAACCTGCAGGAGACGTTTGACCTAATGCAGAGGCTGCAGATACATCCTACCGTCAAGACGTACACGGAAATGATGCATGGATGGAAGATATGCAAAGATACAGACCGAATCGAGGCTCTATGGCAAAAACTGGCAGGCTCTGGCATGAAACTCGACTCTTTCATCTGGACAGAACGCATCTCCAGTCTGATCGAGGCAGGGAAGCCTCAAGCTGGTATAGAAGCACTTGCAGACATGCTTGCTCAGTGGAAGGCGGCGGTCCAGAAAAACGCTCCACACACAGCCGTGCAGCCTACCATTGAGGCCGTCAACGCAGCTTTCAAGGGTCTCATCCAAGTTGACCGAAAAGCCGCTTTTGATGTCCTCGAATGGGCCGGCCGTGAGCAAATCGAGCCCAACATTCGCACATACAACATCCTCATCCGCCAGAGCTTCCGAGATGACTCTCCCGACGAAGTGCAGAACCTGCTCCAAGTAATGTCCCAGCACAACATCGAGCCGGACCCTGCTACGTTCACCATCATCTTGGAAGAAGTCATCGGCCGAATGGGCACTGCCTCGGCAGCCGACCAAGTCGAAGCTGTCCAGCTCGTCTTTGAAGACATCAAAAAGGCCGGGCTCCGACCCAACCTCGAAACCTACGGCAAGATGCTCTACGCCGTCTCGTCCCTCGCTAACGGCACCGACGAGGCCGTTGCCGCCGTACTAACGCACATGCGCCAAGACAACTTCAAAGTCACCCCCCACATGGTCACCATCCTCATCGAACGCGCCCTAAGCCGCGACCCACCCGACATGAAGGTCATTGACTCACTCCTCCTCGAGCACGGCTTCTCCCACGTCGGCGAGGGTGACCAAACCCTCTGGGAGCGCGTCATGAGCGCCAACGCCATCACAGGCAACACAGACCGCGCAATGACCGTATTCGAAGACCTGCAAAAGGCCAGGCGGCCAGTCACCTCGCTGCCCTGCCTGACGGATCTGCTCTGGGCGCTACTGGCGAGCGAGAAGCGCGACGAGGCGCGGCGGGTGGTGGATGTGGTGCTGGAGTACAAGACCAAGGACAGAGACTGGGAGGGGGAGGACAAGGACGGGAGGTACTGGAGGCACCATTTCTGGTTTTTGGCGGAGGAGAGGGGGTTGCTGGAGGGGAGGGAGGTGCCGGATGTGTTGAGGGCGAGTTTGCGTGGATGATGTTGTGGACAACTCTAATGTATACTAGGTAGGTAGTCCCTAGATAGGTAGATGTACTATAACAGCGACGTTGACAATGATCATGAATATTTTTTTTCTTATCTTTTCTTTAACGCTGCTAACATCACGTCGTGTCCATCTCATCTCCCCCCGTTTCCAACACATCCTTTCCTCCTCCCAACAAGGCCGCCACCTTCTCCAGCCCTTCCACCTCTCCTTTATTCAACCCTCTCCCCTCGCCCTGCCACTCCCCATCACGCACTTCGCCCTCCGGACCAAGTTCCAACCCAGCCACCGTCTCGAGGTACTTTCGCGATGACGATTCAATGTACTCTGCGCGCTCTCGCCGCCACGACCCCGACGGTGTTGTTCCTCTTCCTGCCCCTGGTCCTGTAGCCGCCGCAGAGGTATCCCTCGGCGAACCAAGCTCCGGCAGCAATTTCCTCAACGACCCCGACAGCGCACGCAGCGATTGCAGCTGCGAAAGGGTAAACTCCGTCGTTGTCGTAATGGGTTGCGCCCCGCCGCTCTCTTCAAGCCCGCCTCTATCGCGCAAGAAGGTAAACGGCATTGTCGTTGTTGGCGCACTCTCGCCGTCCTGATTCTTTTCGTGCTGTTCCTCCGTCTTGGTTCCATCGCTGTCTACACCGAGAAGCGACCTGAGGCGTTGTAGGAGGGCGTCGTTGCGCGCCTTTTCGGATTTCAGCACGGCGTTTAGTTTCTGGCTCGCCTGGAGCTTTCTTCGTAGTGCGGTAATTGATTCGGGAGATGGTTTGTCATTTTGCTGCTGCTGCGCATCACCTTCCCCATCGCCACTCCCCGTCGCAGCGGAAAAGTCCAATCCGTGGTAATGCGACAACCGCATATACGGCTGGTCCTGCGGCCTGACGGTCAAGATGTTCTGCATGACGTACAGCTCGAAAATGTCAAAATTCTTGTCAATGGATGCATTGAGGAGGGTTTCGAGCTGGTGGGTGCCATTTTCGATTTCGAGCTTGGCGGCTTCTTCGGGGGCCAGATTTGGGGTGGTTTGGTCTGACGCTGGTTGTTTGTTTTTCTTGGAGGAGAAGCCGAGTTTGTGCGGGGGGATGGAGAGGAGGAGGCGTTCGACGGAGTCAAGGGCGCGGTCGGCGAGGACGTTGACGGTGTTGATGATGTCGTCGAGGAGGGACTGGAGATTTGGTTGTTAGGAGTTTATGTTTTATATTGTTGATTGAGTAGGAATTGAGAACGTACCACTGGCGGATAGCTAAAGTGCTCCGTGAGGAGCTCGTAGTCGGAGCTGCTGGCCGCCATGGCGAGCGGTGGCTGAGCTGCAGCTCGTCCAGGCTGTGATGATGCAGACGGTGATGTGATGTTTAGACGAGGCTGCGACGCGACAAGGCGCGTAGTAAGTGTAGATGGATAGCGAATTGAGCTTCCTTGATAGCAGTTGATGAGATTATAGGTTTGTAAAATTGACGCAGAAATAAATAAATAAACAAAATGAAAATTGTTTCCACAGATTTTTCAGTCTCTTTGCAATAGTCGTTCCTCAATTACTTGCTTCTAGATGGTAGTTATGATATCAATATCAATTCAGCAAACCCGTCTCCAACCTTCAACGTCGTCCTAAGTGGGGGTTTCTCTTTTCGGTGACAGCCCCCAGCCTCACTTTATTTCCAGGTACGTACCAACTGTGGCTCTCTCGACCCCACTCCTGCTGTCATATCCAATCCGTTCCGTCCTGGCGGTCTCGCCGATCATCTCCAATTCAATCCAACACTCTCTTATCTCACTCTGCCATATAAAAATCCAAAAAAATATCTTTATACTGCACAATTGCTACTAGAGAATTTACTTCACCCATCATCCACGGATCTAGCGGATAGACGGCTCCAGGCGCATCCAGTCTCGCCAACATGTCGAAATACGCCGAAATGGCCAAGGGCAAGCTGTCCGAGGGTCGCGAAAAGGCTTCCGGGCTCAAGGGCAGAGCCAAAGGCAAAGTGGTACGTCGTCGGCGCATCTCCCAATTGCCTCTAATGCCTTGATCTAGACCACAGAATGCTAAACCATCCTCTTCCTCTTTAGACAAGACACATCCCTGGCCGAGGGCATAAAGAAGAAGATGAAGCTCCTAGCCATGTCGCCCGCCCTCTGAATTCCCTCCGCGATCCGAACTCCTTTGCTCCTCCGCCCAGGCGCACAGGCACTGGCTTGGCACCTCCTCCGCCTCCTACCAGTACCAAACGAGCCGTTGTTCCAGCGCCATCCAAGTATCAGCCCTCTTACGAGGAAGAGGAAGAGGAACGTCCAATGCCAACCGGACCATACAGGGCGAATACGACGGGCCTAACAACAGAGCATCTTCCGCCTCCGCCGGTAAGGAGAGATGGGTCAGGCAACCGGAGTCCGCCTCCGTACGATTCAGTCACCAGCACCGGCGGCAACAATGCCAGAGGGCCGAGTCTTCCCCCGAGGTTACCTCCGCGATCCGGCTCCGGAACGTCCAGTCCGCTATCGACACTCGGAGTTAGCTCCAACAACCTCAATCAGGGCGCCGTCAATAGACTGGGGGCTGCCGGAATATCCGTGCCTGCTTTCGGCATTGGGAAGGCATCGCCTAGCTATGATGACGACGACGAAGTGCCCCCTCCAAAGCCTCCCCGGCCAGGTGCCGCGCCGCCGGCATCACAACTTAATGAGCTGCAGAATCGGTTTTCCAGGTTAGGGACCTCAAATACGGGCTCTTCTACGGGATCTCCGAGTCCTCCAGTCGAGGCCCCTACGTGGGCGCAGAAGCAGGCTGCCATCAGGGCGGCGGCAGGACCGTCGCCAGCACTATCGCCAGCGCCATCACCAGCGCCATCAGGGTCACCGGGTCTGGCAGGAAAGAAGAAGCCGCCGCCGCCTCCGCCCAAGAAGAAGCCTGGACTATCTGCTGCTGCTGCAGCTCCTCCGGGCAATGGGGGAGGGCCGCCGCCTATCCCCTTATCGACTCGTCCATCTTACTAATCAGCCTTTTGATTCTTCTTAGAGAGGCAATGGTCAGTTGTACATTTCAAGATTTGAAGCATTTCATTTCTCTGCATTTTGCATATTGCAGTCTCTCCTTTGTGTCTTGTCCGGCGTTGTGGAAACAAGAATTGGCCTCAGCGTCTTCAGTTCAAATAGAATGAGGGCATCGGAAAAAAATCATGTTTAAATCATGTTTAGATGAGCAACTTTTTTTTGTCTTTTTTAAATTGTCTCCGCTTGTTTCTCCAGCTATGAGGCTTTTAGGGGATATATGCCATGCGCCGAGTTAAACGCAAAAATGTGACTCGTAACTTTGTTTCCTCCGCTCCGTCTCTCTCTCCAATTCATTTTCGCCGGTTGTGTTATGAAAAAATATATCTTGGTTCTCACGTACCGAAGAGCCCAAGGCTCAGGATAATGAAAATCCAACTTAGACCTTCATCTCAGTGACACCGTGCTTCCAGACGATGACATAGGGGGTAACACCGTCCTCACGGTAGTTGAGGAGGACAACCCTAAATGAATAGTCAGTTTAAATGTTTCGATGCAGCTCTCGCTAAGAGAGGGTTGCGTTGCGTTGCGTAGTCTTGACTTACATTCCGTCGGGGTTCATGGACTCGCCAGTGTAGAACTCAAAGTCCTTGAAGTTGGGCAGCAGCTTCTCCTTGACGTAGGCCGAAGCACCCTTCTCGAAAGCGGTGATGGTCTCGGCGGGAGCACCCTTTGCCAGGAGGCCAGTCTTGACAGCCTTCATGTAGCCTGTTTACAGCAAAACATTGATTAGCAAATATCAATATTCCAGAAATAAGTGTCACTCACCCTTGAGGTAGGCCAGGTAGCTCTTCTTGTCGAAGCTGGTGGACTGGAGACGGAAAGAGTGGACGATGTTGTTGACCTTGACGTCGGCATCCTCAACACCCTCATCGGCCTCCTCAGCGGAAGCATTGGCACCGGTGTCTGTAATTGATGGCACGTTAGATATAAGTTCAGATTTATTTGAAGAATTCGCAACGTCGGCAGATGATTCGCTTCCGTACGGTCCAACAGCTTTTGTGTAGCTCTCCATGTGTCCAATGGTGGTGGAACGGATAGAGTGAACGAGACAAGCCGGACAGGGGAATTCTTTACGCACCGACAGTGACGGCACCCTCAGTGATCATGGCGCAGTCGGCCTCGTAGACGATTCCATCAACCTCCTTGAGGTCAAAGGAGTCCGAGATGATCTCGTCGTCGGTAATAAGATCCTATTGAAATTTGCGGGGTCAGAACTTTTTCCTCTCTATTTTTCTTTCCAATGGCGGGGCAAAACAAGCCATAAATAACAGCGAAAAAAAGAAAAAAAAAGACAAACCTTGTAGATAAGCATGGCTGCGGTTGTGGATTAACACGGGAGAATTAAAAAGAGAGAGAAGTTTGGTATAAGAGAAGACAAGAAGCAAAAGGGAAAAAAAGAAAAGAAAAAAAGAGGCGAGATGGAGGGGAAGAAGGCAGTTTGGCGATAGAATAAAAATCAAAGTGGGCGGGAAAAAAGGTGGCGGATTGATTGGCTGTGGCCTTGTTGGTGGGGGGGCGATTTGAGTTGTCCAAACAGAGGGGCTGGTTTTTACACGACTTTGCCCCGCATTGAAAAAAAAAAAATTGTTGGTTGAAGTGCTGGAATTGCCACTAAGAGCTGCTACTGCTACGAAGTACTTGTGAGGTTGTATGTTTGATACGAAGTATGAAATATCTGTATTGTATTTAATTGACTGGGGAAAGGAATAATCAATATGCTTTGGATTTCTGTATACTGTGTTACGGAAGAGACAGATGAGACTTGAAGAGATTATTCAGTATCAGGATATAGGTTGAAATGGTGATAGAGATACTTTGTATCATACAGAGCAGAGTTACGAGAGCACATGATAAAAGGAGAATAGATTCTAAAGTAATGCTACAAAGCTCAACTTCTGTCTAGCCATGAAGGCTACTACAGGTACCTAAGCAACAGAATAAGGCAGCTCCTCTGGCAAAAAGAGGCCAGCATCTTGCTGCAGTATCATCCTAAGCTACATGCTAAGTACTTATCATCCTCAAGGCCAGCAAATTATTGGTGTAATGTCGTACAATTGGTGTCTTACATGATCATTCCTCCTCCCTCTCTGTTCATCCTCTTCTCTGCTCATCATCTTTCTCTCCTTCTTCTTCCTCCACTTATTCCTCCTCCATTTCCCGACGCGATCTCTTCCGTCCTGTCCCTTTCGACTTCGGCTCCATCTTCTTCGTCTTCTTCTTTTCTCTCTTGTCCTTCTTCTTTTCCTTCACCTTACAAACAGCATCATCGTCTGTATCGAATATCTCAATGAATGATGCGTCCTTTGGCTGAGATGCTGCAGTTTGATTTGGTTCTGGTAGTTGATTCAAATCTGCCGTTTGCTGAGATGCTGCCATCTGGAAGCTCAGCTTTGCAATATCCATCTGCACTTTGTCAACGCGATTGAGCATCTCTTCCTTGTGCGATCTCTCCTGCTGGTCAAAGATATCTCTCAGCACATTCACCTTAGCTCGAAGCTGGCCCCGGAGAGTCGACTGCGGAATTCCAGCAATTATCGCGTCTAGGTCGTAGAAGACGTTATAGACAGAATGACTATCCAACAGCATCGAAGGAGCGGGCTCAACATATCTCTCGGTCCACTGGAAAGCGACGATATCATCTCGGGCTTGTTCAAGCCAGGACAGAACCATGTCGTTCTTCGATCTTGTTGCCCATATTCCCAGTACGCTTTTTGCTGACGCTGTCAAAACTTTGATGTTCTTGTCCGTCAGCACCTGCATTATATCTCTCTGGATTATGCCATTCCAATCCTCGCACTTCAGTCGATCAAGGAGAGGTTGAAGATGCAGCATAATGTCTGCGCGAATGACTTGTTTGTGCGTTTCTCTCACTAGAGAAGATTCTGGCGTAGGCATTGACATTGATATTGGCTCTTCGTGTCTTTCCTCCGTGAGCTCTGCAACTTGACGCGCAATAGACGGTGCAGCTTGGTACACAGCAGGTGGTGCAGCTTGATAAGCAACAGATGGCTCTTCTTTGACCGAAATTGGTTCTTCTTCCAATATAATGGCTTCTCTGGATGCATTATTTCTCGACATCTGCATTCTTCCTTCCGAGGTGACTGGTTGCAACTGTTCTATCGATCGAGTTGGTGGTCGTTGGATAGAAGCAGTCATATCCCAAACTTGGTCCAGCGTCAGAATATGCTGACGGTAATTCATCTCAAAGTAATGGATAGCGGTCGCAGCCTTATTATAGCAGTCAAATTCCCTAAGGAAACGAGCTACCTTGTCTCGCTCGCCTGTCTTGTCATGCAATACAACTTGCTGCATTGCTATAGCCACCATGAGGGATGAGGCTGATAAGCAATGAAGCATTTCCGTGTGTCGAGTCAGACGCTCAACTAATTCAATCCTTTCCATGAGCTTTGAAAAGCCTTCCCAGCTATTCCAGCTGGTGGCTCGGAAAGCTCCTGTCTTCTTGCATACTTCCACACAAGAGCCGAAACATTTTGGATACGCCTGGCTATTCGATCCGACACATAGAAACACTCCCTTTATAAGCGACTTGCAAAACTCTTTTATCATATGTGGTGTCTTTGGTACGAGACCAAGGCCACGATGGTGGGTGCGTAGAGACTCAATCTCGGATTCGACTCCATCCTTGTCCAAAGTCCTGACTATAGGCAATGGTTGTGCTGCGGAAGAGAAATTCATTTCTTTTGTGGAATAGCGTCTCATTTTGTTGTAGAAGAGTGCTTCACTGAAAGCCAATAATAATCTGTTCTTTCAATCAAAGTAGCTGTAACGCAAGCGAGAATAGTGACGTTGGATCCCAAGACTGGGTTTTTCCCTTCGGCCAAGGTCGTAGAAGTTTGAAAAGAAGGGGATGAAGTTTGAAATTTTGGAGAACGCCAAGAGAAAAGAAAAATTACAAAAGAAAAGAAAGAATAGAAAGCAGTGGAAGGACTGGCAGCTGCTTGATGGGCATGGCAGGTGCAAGGTTCATTCTGCCACCGGCAAATGCTGAGTGTGTACTCCATTCGAATTTCAAAATCAATTCAACTCTTTTCATTCTCTAGTGCAGACTACGAATCAACATTGTTTCTCTATTTGACATCCGCAGGTTACTATATTGTATGAGAAGTACTTAATCAAGAGATGTAAGAGAAGGAAGCTGTGTCTATGCATAAAGGAATCCGTCATCTCCACACTCGTGTGAATGCGACATACCAGACTCACGCACCAAAGTAACTACGCAGGTACGGCTAAAGAAGAACACTTGAGAACAGAGTGGCCTTTTACTATAGCTAGATAAAATAATAAATAAGAATCAGCCGTAGAAACAGCTCACTGTTCACCTTATTGCTGCAGATTGTTCCTTTTTTATTGCGGTTGTTGATACTAGGGAATGCTGGTAAGCTGTCATCAACACATGTCGACACACGTGTAAGTGAGGAATAGAGTCTTTTGTACAAGATACACAAAGACTGCTGCAAACATGAGGTCTAGTCCTTGTACCAGGTACCTATTACCGACATTTACGACTTAACAGAGACGAGGAATATGCCGACTGCCCACATGTAGGCACAAACCCGATTCGCCCAGCTTCACAGCGTCCCAAATCGCGCTCGAGAGATGCAGCTCAGAATCCACATGCTATTATCCCCTTGACTCGTGTTAAGTGGTCTGATCGTGGACCCCAACACGCGACCGGAAGCCGATAAAGCGAAATTGGCCGCTGATATGCTCCGGCGGCCGAGGAAAGCGAATCGTCGACAAGACTGGCTCCAGGGGCAGATCCAACTTGGGCTAGGCGACATCTCCGAGAGTCCGACAGCCGCGATAAACTTTGTATGTGCTCGTCACCCATCTGCTAACACGGCTATTCTTTTTTTCCACCGCCTTTGATAAGTTTGCTCACCTCACCCTTAACGTTTGCAGAATCGTAATCCTTCGCCTTTTTAAAGACGTCATCCTACACTCCTTTTTAAATCTCGTCGCGCACCATTAAGAGGAGCCATCATCATCTTCTTCTTATTCTTCTTCCTCTGCTTTTGTGTCTTCCCTTGTTATTCTTTGTCCTTTGCTTTGCTCTCTCTACACAAGATAGCTTTGGCGATAAAGCTGCCATCCCACTTTAAAGTACCTTTTCCTCGCCACCCCCTGTACGCATTTTGTTACGCGACGCCCGACCAACGCCGAGTTTAATTAGCTTCTTCCACCCGAACTCTCCACGCACTCTATACTCTTAATTCTCTTTTCTTTTTTCTGCTCAGCAGCGTGCCTCATCTACACTTTTTGCATGGTCAACAACATCGGGCTCGTCATGGATAACCTCTCAACTGAGGCTCCCATCATGGCTAATCACAGCCTCTTCGATTCCTCGCTTCCGCCACTGCCGGCCTATTCCCTCGAGCCAAAGCCTGATCTTTTCCCATGGATCTCCGACCTCTGGCTGTCGCTGGTTCTCCCTGTCGTCGTCTACTGGGTGACTTCGCTCTTCTTCCACGCTATCGATGTGCTGGACATCTTCCCTCAGTTCCGCCTTCATACCCCAGAAGAAATCACCAAGCGCAACCACGCGACACGTTACGAAGTCGCGCGCGATGTCATTATCCAACAAATCATCCAAGTTACGACCGGCTATGCGCTTGCTGTAACTGAGCCTCAGGAAATGATTGGAAAGGCCGACTACGACATCGCCGTCTGGGCGACTCGCATCCGCCTTGCCCAGCGCGCCCTACCCGGTCTGCTCGGGATTGTCGGACTCAACGCGACCGCCATCTCCAAGAGCATGTCTTCTTCCTTTCCGCTACTTGCTGGTGTTCTAGCCGGTGGCTACTATCCTACCGCCGAGGCCGACTCCAACAGCGCCGCCTCGACATTTACTGCCTGGGAATTTGCTCTTGCAAAGGCCATTTATTACGTCCTCATTCCCGCTCTGCAATACTTTGTTGCTGTCGTCATTCTCGACACTTGGCAGTATTTCCTTCACCGATTGATGCATGTCAACCGTTGGCTGTATAGTAAGTGGGATCCATTGAATCATCAATATAGTGTAACATGAATAAATCACTAACAAATATGTCTCTTCATAGCCACTTTCCACTCCCGACACCACCGCCTCTACGTACCATACGCTTATGGCGCTCTGTACAACCACCCAATTGAGGGCTTTTTGCTTGATACCCTAGGTGCCGGCATTGGATTCAAGGTGACTGGCATGTCTTTACTTCAGGGCACTTGCTTCTTCTCCTTCTCGACTGTCAAGACTATTGATGACCACTGCGGCTATGCCTTCCCTTGGGACCCTCTCCAGCTCATTACGAGCAACAATGCTGCCTATCATGACATTCACCACCAGACCTGGGGAATCAAGGCCAACTTCTCGCAGCCCTTCTTCACTTTCTGGGACCAGCTTCTAGGAACCAAGTATAACGGGAGCCGAAGCAACCGACCAGGCGACAAGAAACAAACTCAAAAGGCTCAGTAGAGAGCATAACGCAATTTGGTTAATCTTCACGGATACGTGCGAACACATTCTATACACACGCACAAGCTCTTTTTAATATTTTTTCCATTCCATACTGATGGAGAAACACATGACGAAATGTTTTTTTTTTGGATGACGGCAGGAACACTGGCCAAGCAAAGTTAATACTCTAATGTCTTACTGATTTCTCTTCCCTTAATGACCTTGCCGAGGGCAAAAGTTTTTCGACTTGTATATAATTGCAACCCCCCTTTATTTGGCAAGTTTTTTTTTTTTTTAATCATGGGCTAAGCAAGTGCGGTGGAGGAAAGAGAAGGGCCAATACTGTACGTCTTGAGGAGTTTTATCATTATGGAGGGATTTCGGGTATAGCCTCGACCACCTTTTGCATGTACTTATAATTTGGGTTGATGAGGAGCGTTGCAAGTGTGATGGGTGGGTGCTGAGATGAGGTTTTTTCTACCATTGATAATGTATGAATATGATTTTTTGGGGAATGCATAGAGTCGTTTGCACATATTTTGCCATGATAAGGCGACTATCGTACTCTAACTTGCTATTCGGCTTTTCTTCATATTAACATTTGCAAATACATTATGTAATGATTGAATTGGTACAATTTTCTTTGACTTTTTTTTTTTTTTTTTTTTCTCTCAAATGTAGGCAATTTGTGTTTTCGCTGAGGTATTTGGCGTTTACGAAGTAACAGAATGCCGGTTGCATCTCACACACATATCGCAGCTCCAGAGACTCTTTTTATTTTCATTTTCACTCTGTCTAAGTAAACCTCTTTCAATAATACTCAATCTTTACTCATTTTCTACTCTACGGTTAATCGACTGCTCAGCACTCTGTGCCTCAAAAGTCCAAGCCCGTCACATCGCGCTACCCTAGAACTCAGCGGTTGCTCAACAGCAGCCATTCACGAGGTAGCAGTGACCAACTCTTCATCCCAAATAATCATTTCACTCTATTAATTATTAATAATTGTATATGCCTTCTCCTCCTTATTCAAATCATGACGAGTTGAGAACCAAATTTTCCTCACATTCAGGGATAACCCTAACCCCAAAGGGGAAGAGACAGGCTACAAGGGAGTAAACAACATGGCGAAACATATCAGCTACACAACAAGAGTCGTTCACGTCGTAAATAATGGCATTTGTTGCCAAAGAACAGAAAGAGGCTGTAGAAATTAGTTTCATATATCCCAATAGTACGCAATTCCATCAAAATCACAAGCAACTGAGCAGCATTCTAGGACCCGGCTTTAGATATATCTACCGGAATCCGAAGCAACGACGCAAAGCTTGAAAAAGGGTCCTAAAAAAAGTGATGAATATGTAATTTGTGCATATCGTGAAACCGCCAATCGGTAGTTAGCCACGAAGCCATCACGCATGAAATCGACAAGCTTCCAAGTTTCAAGACAAAGTTTAAAAAAAAAAAAAAAGAAACCGGTATCGAAGACTTAAAGTCGTCGCGCTATGGGATTCCAAATCTTTCCCCCCTTTTTTCGATAAACTGGGTAATGCTTGCTTGCTTAAACATCTGCCGCGGAACGCGGTAATACTTGGATTTGTTTTCTGTCCCATCCCACCATCTGTGACGCTGGGGGCCACACAGAAGCGCGCGGGCTTCCGATCTAACACAGCACGTACGAAATCTACAGAATAATCGGTACTGCTATGGAACTAGGTTGTCTGACAAACAGACTGACGGTATACAGCATGAACTTTCGGTGGTTCGTCGTCAAATACGTTACATCTATGCCATGTCTGAGCTAGCTACCAGGTTGTCATACCCCATATGTCTAGAGAGTGAGCATTTGACCAATAAATGCGTCCCTCAACATCACAAGATCAGACTTTTCAAGGAGTATGATATATCTGGGCTCATGGGCTCACAAGTGCGCGCAGTTTCCGTCGCACTGGTGTGCGATGGAGGTGTTATCTGACCACGACTCCGTCAAAGCCTTGTGACATTCTCCAGTTCCACCCGGAATGACCAATCCGTGGGACGCATGAGCGCGGCGTCAGCCTTCGTCCCGAGCCTGTTGATGCCGGAGAAGCTTAACGGATAAAGGAGGAGCTTCATTAGCCAGGTAAATTAGCGGAAACCATAGAGTCTCTTCAATATCCAAATGCAGCTTGTCCAGTCTCTGCCCTTGACTAGTAGCCACTTGAGAAAATGTGCAAGGCATTAATAGAACTTAATGAGACTAAAGGACGCCAGCCCATCAAATATGGACGCCATGTACCGTCTTTGCGCCCGCACAGCCCGCGCCATTTGACGAAAATGGATACTCGCCCATTTTTGCTAAAAAATACAAGCCAGGCTTCGGAATAGATGTCATCTCTGGGAATAGAGTCACAATGTCGATTCTTAAAACCCGGGCTGACAAGTACTTTCTGATCCTTGTGTGTGGAAGAAAGAAGAAGAAGGGGAAGGGGGGTGGCTGCTGTTAGGCTGTTTCATCGTTTTCTACCCGCAATCGAGCCCAACGCTCTGGAGACGATCTGAGCAGCGGGCACCCGGTTATCGGCAATTGAGGTGAACAGACGGAGGCGGATTGATTAGAAAAAGTTCTGTAATGGTTTGAAGCGAGTGCGAGGAACAGGTTTACTGGGATCCGGGATAACTGTCTGACCGTGAAGATGTGTTTGATGCCGCGCCATTGTATAATTGTTGCTGATCACTGCCGATTGTAGATATTAGCAATGAGTAGTAAATGGGGGTTATTGTAACAGTAGAGAGATCCTTATTTACACAGAGCGCACAGTCAGTCATTCTCTGTAGAATCATTGATAAGTGAATATTGCATTTGCGTTCCACCATCTACTGGTCGTAGCCTCATAGGCAGGGGAAAAGCTTGGGGATAAGGATGAGAGGATTTGACCACGTGGAGTGTTTGATGGATATTATATGACTGATACTGGTAACCTTTGGAAGCCGAATCCATATAGTCGATAGCCGGCTCATAGGTGGCGAAAACAGGTGAGATGTTTGGACATGGTACAAGCCAGAGGGATGCACAGTGCCACAGGGAATTCAGGTTGATCTTCTGCATTAGAACGTCGAAACAGCTAAGAAGCACTCCTGCGTAACCACTCCGTCCGGCCGCATGGAGGGCTACGTTTGAAGCACATCTCTAAAATAGCTGAGTTACCACCGGACGCTGCTAATGCAGCTGTAATCACCTGGTGAGCCAGTAAGAAACCTCGGAGCTTTCTCTGACAGCCAGCCTGGATATGAGAGAGTATCAAGTATCGGTTACTGAGGCATGTGATTGGTGGCGCGGTGCCGGGAGATCTATGAGCAATATTAGTTTGCTATACTAGCCGCAGCGTGAAGCAGGGAGAAAGGAAAAGGTAGAAGCGTTTAGTGGCTTGACTCCGTCCTTTTCTCTCCCTATTTTAGTACAGTCAGTCAACTCGTACGATAACTGCAGGCCAAATGAATGATGTTAATCTTGTTGTTGAGCCAAGTGTTGTCGATCGTATGGGTGTGTGACTTGATTCCGCGCCCTCCACACTAGGCCAATGGTGGCTTCGAATGTTTCCCTTTCCGGTAAGTCTGCCATATGGCACAGCAGAAACATTGTGATAAATGATATCCTGCCACGAAAACAAAGAACCCTTGGCTAGCATTCTGGCCCCATTTCAGATTATACGGGAATAATAATCTCTTTTGGCATTTGTATACCTGCATCATTCGGTCACCAATGCGGGCGTCACAGGATTGTTTCCCGTTGGTGTGCCGGAACAGGTAAAGAAGGAAGCTTGTGCTTTTGCGCTAGTCCCAATTTTTTATTGATTTATTTTCGGGATGCGGGCGGCTCAAGTCGGGCGGGCTAAGCTGAAGATCTGGAGCTTCTGATGTTAGTAGTCGGCCGGAGGGCTAAAGAGGTGGCACAAAGAATATTCTACCACGCCCAAGGTTGCGTTGACGGTCACCACGTAGAACAGAGTACAGAGAAGTGCTGTAGGACGAAGCATGGAGCACAGGCATCACCTACACTGCATTGCATCGCATCCAGTCGTACAGTACTCCGTAGCACTGTCGAGATCGTAGGACGCATGCACTGCGCCTGTGCGTGTGCGATACGTGGATAGGGCGAGACCCAGTAGTTTCTCGTCGACTCTGAGTAGCTATTGGAATACCGCTACTGGAGTAATAGACGGAGCAACTGTTCATTCATTGGACGGTACAGGGCGCAGTAACAATACGGCTGACGCAATTTACTCATGCCAATTCTAATTGACAGTCAGCCCTGGCCTCTTCGTACAATTCTTTGTGATAACTGATACGGTCTTCCATGTTAGCTAATCAATTCCACGTGGAAAGCATTAATGATGCCCGATTCTCGATGCTTGCGGACCAAGCTGCAACAGGGGTATCGGACTGCACTAATCTATGCTCCGTGCATACCTGACTGAGACCGACGACTTGTGCATAAGAGGCTGAGACAAGATAGCACAGCACAGCACCCATGGCTATGACACCCCCCTTGTGGCTGCGACCAGGTCTTTTTCTCCTGCCAGCCGCGTGGTCAATTCCGCGATCCAGTCACGACATGACGGGGGTGTTTTTAGCTGGTGCTACCTCGTACTTGTAGTAATACTGGAGACATACGGAGTACAGGTGGTGCTGTTGCTGTTTGGCTTTTTGAGGATTTGAGGAAGAAGGCATTTGCATCAGGCCAGCAGAGTTTAAGCCCTGTATCTCGTATATCGTGATAATGGTACGAATGATGAAACAGAAAAGCATCTCTAGAGCTATCGATAGGCATAGTGACCGAAACAGCAGGCGGTCTCGCTAAATGCCCATCGGCGGCCTCGGGGCCAAGGAAGGAAGAAAGCCAAAAAAGCCAATCCCAGTAAGCGAGCGATCCAAATATTTTCCTTCTCCACTACTAGAACCACCGTTTTCAGCTTCACAGGAAGCGTCTAACGGAAGACAAAGCCCACTCCGCTTGCAAAAGTCATTTACTATCTACTCTACTCCCTAGTACTCCGTACTGCTCTCTGCTACACACCGCGTCTGCTGTTCAATTGCTACTCACTGCGTCTTCAGCATGCATGAATCCTGCTAGGCCTGGTCCGGCTAGGTGCCTGGCGTCGTGTCCGTTGTCGAAACAAGCAAAGCTCCCTGCAGTTACAAATCAGACCGCAGCCGGACGTCCTGATGAAATCTCGACCTGAAATCGAAATCGAAAGAAAATCGGTCCCGCCGTCATGCCGTCATGCCCACCTCAATATGCATTGGCCCATAAATGGAGTGCGGATAATACAATGCTGCGAATAGTGGCCCTACTAGTCCACGCTTGCGCAGAGTATCGACTTCATATGGGGCAGTGGTGCTATTAGCAGCATCGCCCGTCTACCTGTCGCGCTCATTGGCGCCGGTCTCTCTAGCATGGCCCCGTTCAATCTCTCTGGTCCCTCAACGCACGCGCATCCCGTCCAATCATCCAATCAGCCTTTCGCTGTGCCTGCGTGCGTCAGAAACGAGCCCCTGCTCGGACCCTGGCCCGAAGCTTCCTTAGGATCCGGCAGAGGGCTGCTGCCCATCCCCATTGCCCAAGCTCAGCTGAACTCAACTGAGCTGGACCAACCTGAAGTTTAGCATCGCCACGACAACCCTTCGAAGAATCTCGGGGGCTGACGGTTCCAGGCTTTCGACCCAGAGGCCGCTTAGGGGGGTTTAGATCTCTCATTGGCAAAAGACCGAGCTTTCTCTTCGATAACCCAGAGCAATAAATCCACTATTAGCTGAATGTTAGCGCCAGTCGACCTCATCTTGCTCCATTACGCCAAAATCTAATTACTACTGTACTAACTGACACTACCTGGAGCACCCAGCTAGCTAGCCGGCCAACCGTCTCTCCGGATTCCACGGTGCCCCCGGCAGCATCTTATCATTATCAACCTGCACGAGTTTACCATTACAGAGCGAGCTATGGACAACAAGAAATCTGCCTTTCGTCATAATTCTCTGCAGCTAAGCTAACAGCCTTACGTCTGGTGTTCCGTACTTGTCTGTGGCAACTTCACCACTCACGAGGCCTCTTATAACATCGTCATTGTTGACTTGGATCTTTGCAAACGCTCTCGCGAAACCGCAAACTACGCCATCTCCGCTTTGAACATCTATTCCTGTATCCAGTTCTCCCGGTCACCCAAGATCCCTGCTCGTCGCGCCTTTTTTCTTTCTTTCCAAAACGTTCGTCTGGGCCTGCCACCCGCCTCGCCCCTTCTGAATCGCGTGTAGCAAGATTCTTTTTAATCATACTAAGCGCCCATCTCCCTCTTTTGTCTTTCCTCCCCCTTACTTCGTACCGTCTATCCAACGCCGCAATACGACCCAAACATCCCACTCGTCCAGGAACCGATTCCCACTACTACTCTGCCGGCCCCCGGCTCGTTCGCGGCGCTTGCAGCAGCACATCGAGATTAACCACACCCATTGGCCAATCACGTCACCAAAGCTCCTTTGTTTCGGCGCTTCTTCAAACATGCCCACCAGTCCGCCGTGTTTCACCCTTTGAAGCTCTCTCTTGTCTCTAATTCAACCTTACAATTAAGGGACACTGCATCAGCATCTACACGCACAAACGCATCTCGGCTTGCTGTGGTATTACCTTGTATTAGCGCGAGACATTGCAAGATAGCCGCCGGCTACGAGACCGAACTATCATCCTGAATCGTGTACTTCATTACGTCCAGTACTAATAAAGCGGTCTCCCGTATCATCTAATCTTGTGTTGTTTGTTTCTTTTGCCTTCTTCGCAATGGATCCGACAACAACTCTTGTTACATTTATGTTGTGAGTGTGTTGTGGAATCTTCTATTTTCTCCTCGTCCTTCGTTTCTTCTTTTCATATTTTACTTTCATTTCGTTTTCCTCCCTGGTCTTGGAACATCTGTCTCTCCTATTTTTGGGAGGCTTCTTTTCTTCTTCGCCGGCCGAGCCTTTTCTATCAGCCGTTGTCTCTCGTTTACTAGTTTGGCACGGGGGACAAGCCGCCCTGATATTCATGGTCTTTACAGCCTGAACTCATTTTCTCCCGAGCTATTTCGATTTCCACCTTTCGGATGCCCAACCGTTCATTCTTGTCCGGTCTAGGCTTTGTTGTTCTTGGAAGCTCGGTACGGAATACACCCTGTATTTGATCTTCTCACCCGGGTGTCGCGCCCACCAGCGTGGCCGTCAGCCCGCTCTAATCGCCCACCCCCTTGCATTGCCTTGCTAGACCATTGGTGTGAGACTCTCCATCATGAGTTTGCCACGCTTCTTTCATACCCCTTCTACTCTTCTTGATTCACTCTTACTCCCTTGATCCATGATCACGCCGATACCTTCTTATTACTACCTACACCTCACTGCCTGTACCCTGCTTCACATCGCCAGCCTTACGATTCTTGGGCTCGGCGCATAGCACCAGATAGACGGGATCACGAAGACAGGAATCTTGACTCCCGGCTTGTGTTAGCCCGCTGCCCCGGTTTCATGCCGCACACACACACGCACACGCACACACATCTTACCCCCCGCCCTCCAAGATGTCATTTTTAATCGGCTATCACTAGCCAGCTGGGACGGACTTGAGCTGACGCCCTAATCTCACAGTCAGACGGAGCCATCTGTCCAGTCTGTGCGCCTCATTGGCTCTTGGGACAATTTTACCATGTGCTATAGCATGGAGCGGGACACGCGACGTGGCCATGGCCAATGGAGAGGATGCTTCACGTTCCAAAATATCGTCTGCGATGATGAGAACCCACACCATCACAAGAGGAGTGGTGGTCTCAAGATGGGCCACACTTACTACTACTATGTGAGTCTCTTTCTTCTATATATCATCGGTGCTTCTCCACTGCCTTGCCATCTCGATTCGGGCAGTCGGATCAGCTGGCATCTTCTTCACTTCTATAGAACACCTTTTTATATATACCCTTTCTTTATCCACTCTTTCATCTATCCGCTCACCCATCCACTTATACAATTGTCCATTACTGAGTCTAACCTTCCCATCCTTCAGTACGAAGTGGACGGGTCTACGGAGACTTTTGATACAACAATGCCTTACACAACTGCTTGTCCATACATGCCCGGCCAAACGGTCAACACTCTTCACGTTCCTGTTGAGCGCACATTACGCTTCCGAAGTGCATCTACCAACTCCATCCACCGAGAGAACTTCAGGACAATGGATCCGGCAACCAAGTTTATGAAGCCACTACCACCCACGCCTCTGCCGTCAGGCATATCAAACCGCCGAGCTCAATCTGCCCCGATTTCACGCCCTTCATCATCGTCCTCCCGCTCACTATCTCCATCTTCTTGGAAGAGGTTCTTCTCACGCAAACCACAGACCTCTGGCAGTCAACGCAACCCGTCCGCTGACAATGAGGAATCCTCCTTCACCATTTATGACAATGTCATCACCATCCCCGCCCAAGACACTCGCTTTGGTCGTCATACATCGTCGCTTAGCGAGGGTGCTAGGTCAAGAGATATCTCCCCAGAATCTCTGTCCCGCATCTTACGCGAAGGCAGCCATGCTCCTCCTCGTCGTCCTAGCCACCCCGCTCAACCGCCACCGTTGACAATCCCCGACGATGTCATTGAGGAAGATGAGGATGACGAAAACTTTGCCGCTTCCGCCATCTCGGAAAGCCTGCCTTTTGTCACTGGTCTATCACCGCCCCCCTTTCAACGCTCATCGTCATCAGAGTCTATCAAACATGATACTGAAGCAGGCAACTCTACTGCATCCATACCTAGGCCTCAACTTTCAGTTCAAACACCAGCTCTCGATAGGAGCCAGCCTATATCTGCCTTAACAAACGAGACCAACTCGGCACCTCACTGGCCCGTCTCAACAAAAGACAAGGCTACCACAAGCCCTCTCAACGAAGATGTTCCCATGAGCTTCTACGATGACGAAGATGACGATGACGACGTCATGTCTAGCAACGAAGAAGATGGTCACTTCCCTCCTATCCCCATTGCAAAATCTCGAATGCACTCTTTCAAAGGCTATAGCCTACCGCGTCACATTGAAGAGACCAAAGATGCATTTGCCCCCCATCAGGCTTTTGCAGCTCCTATCTCACCGAAGCTGATCCCTAGCGGATCCAATCTATTAGAGACACACGTCGAGGCTGGCCTTGATGACTTTGTCAGCGAACTTGGCTGGATTGTCGATGCTATAGGCACGACTGGCAGCCACTAGCTTGCTAGACAAAGGGCCTTTGACGCCACCTATTAGACTGTGTTGCTTTCTTACTTACTTGTATACAACCTGCATCACATCATTTTTACAACGGTCAAACAGTACGCGAAATATCCTCTACCGCTCATACATCAGCTGGACTCATTTTACAAATACTTTTTTTTCTTTTTTTTTTTGGAATACTCCTTTGTATTACTCTTCTCTCGTTTTCTGCTTCTAGACTTGGCGCATACTGTATACATTGGCCACAAGCATCTGACTTGGGTATATATACCTCGTTTCATATGTTTTCACATACACATATTTCTATATAATCATCACCATCATCAATCTATTAGATTGGATACATCGGGCAAATCAGAATAAAGCTTCAGCGAAGCTGTTCTGTTTCAACAGGAAATGGATAAGGCGTTTAGGTTTATTTTTTCAGGAGGAATGAAAAAAGGGGGGGTGGGAATGCGACAACGAGCAAATATTGGGACGATGCCGCCTCAGGGACCTTCTTCTTTTTTTGAAGATTGGTGAAGGCGCTGGCATGATATAGCAATGAGAATTTAGCCGTGCCAGAATTTCAAGCTTTAGGATGAGAGCATTGCGCTCGATTGAATGAACCAACTCCGTTAAAGCCAACAAACAATGCATTACATTATATCTGTGACTACAACGTGTCTTTTAAAACTATGGTTCGAAATAACAGATTTTGATATATGCTAGGTACAAGATGTGAAAAAACGTCGTTTATTTACTAAGTGAAAGCAGTAGATGGTTAGGCACCCAAAAGAAAAAAAGGGGGGCAAAAACTACTTGATATCACACATCATACTTTGTTAGCATTTATTATTCGCTTTCAGCATTGAAACGCATCACTTCACACGGCTCTTGTAATTAATGTAAATTTTTTTAGTTTTTTTAAATATTATCTAATCTTGTATTTTAGTAGAGTTTTACAATAGATATTGCTATTAATAACACATTTCACTGCGGCGCCGAAGTCGTCGCTTGTGCTTCCTTCTCCACAGGAGCCACTAGCGGCCCACCCGTAGCCTTAGGCTGAGGCTGAAACTGAGGTTCAGGAGGTAGAACCGCTTTCTGAACGGGGCTCTGGATAGGCGGAGGTGGCGGTGTTGGAGTGGGTTGTTGTGCTGTTGGTGCCGAGAGAGGCGATTGTTGCGGAGGAGGGGCTTGTGTTGAAGGAACATTGGGGGCCGTGTTTGATGCAGGTTGCTGCTGTTTCTGCGGTAGAGGTGGAGGATTTGAGGCGGGTCTGTTTTGAAGCTGTTGGGATGGCTGTTGCTGTTGCTGTGGAGGAGGCTGGGGTTGTTGAGGCTTTGCTAATTGCTGATGTTGTAGGTGCTGCTGCGGTGGTTGAAATGGCTGTGGCGCTCGCAGCTGCTGCGGCAGCGGTGGTCTCTGTTGCTGAGACTGCATCTGCTGTTGAACTTGAGGAGCTTTATGAGCTGCTGCCACCACTGCCGCCGGCGGCGGCTGATGGAGTTGCTGTACTGGCGGCGGCTGAGGTTGAGGCGGAGGCGGAACCGCCTTTATCTGAGCCAGCCTCTCTTTTTCCCTCTCTTCGGGGGTTTTGGTGGGAGCGTTTGGATCGAGAAAGCGTGCTGGTACACCACGAGCCGCCATATTCTCACTACCCACCCAGGCATTGAGGATTCCGCTCCAGCTCAATTCTCCACGGCCAAGACGCTGGAGCTCCCGATAAGCGGCGACATTGTGGTAAGGCAGCCCAGTCTTTGGGTCTCGGTAACGGGCTGGTAGGCCTGTGATAACACAGATTGGAAGAGGGGCGGGCTCTATAAAATTAGAATGTTAATAAGAAGACTCTGTGGCGTAGTTATTGAAAAGGAAGGGAATGAGTAAAACTTACTAGAGAGCCTGTTCATCTTGCGGCCAAACAGGATCTGAGTCTGTATGCTCTTTTCTTTAATGGCATTCTCATCAAAGTTTTGAAAGATGATGACATTTCGAGTGGTGGTCGCAGGGGCTTCGGGGGCCTCAGTTGGGCCCGGGGCAGGCTGAGAAGGCGGCTCTGAAAGACTAGGGCTTGCCGATTTGCTAAATATCTCAGGTTCAGGAATAATAGGTCGTAGGACGGTGTGTCGAAGAACAGGTTCGTTAGAGATGTGCGCAGCGCCAGGTGTCAAACCGGGAGTTTGGATCTGCATTGGAGGTACTGGAGTCGTCTGAGGTAAGGATGCGTTTGGAAGCGCTAGGATATTGGACTTTTGTGTTGGGCCGGGACGATAGTCCATGCTCATAACAGGCGGAGGAGCAAGAGCTGGAAGTGCAAGCACACCAGATGGTTTGCCTGGACCGGTGGGTGCCGCCAATGGGGACATCTGGCGAGGTGGTCCGGACAGCGAAGCAGATGCTGGCGCAGCTAGACCACTAGATGGGGGCGGAGGGGGTAACGAAGGCGTGGCCATTAACGGCGGGCGTAGTTGGGCATCTCCAGGGGGCCTTGTGATAGGTGAAGTAGTGGAAGAAGGGGAGGCATCGCATGGAGCAGCAAGTTTGCCGGTCCCAGAAGAAGAGGTGGCAGCAGTGACAGCAGTGGGAGTAGCAGCAGGAGCAGTAGCACTAGGTGGCTGTGATGATGGTTTTAGAGGTGACTTCGGAGGTTCTTCATGCGCAAGGGTCTTCTCGTCATCCTCTTGTTTGAGCGGAGGCGCTGTGTCCGCAGCCTTGCTTTCGCTCGTTGCTGATGCTTGTTCTTCTTTTGATTGCGGCTCAGTGGCATCAGACTTTGGCAGGGAAGCAGTAGCGTTAGCATCACTACTAGCTGCCACCTTAAGTGATGCATCCGTCTGTTGTTGGTCGCCTTGGGGGACAATATTCTCTTTGCTCTCTTTGTCTGCTGTCACATCGGCGGCATCATCCTTCGCAGCCTCAACACCTTTGCCCTTGTCTTTCTTGTCTATCCTTTTCCTCTTCGGCTTCTCTTCCTCAATGACAACACGCCTTGCCTCGCCCAGGCCAGTCCAAAAAGTGAGTACCGGACCCTTGAGGGTTCTCTGGTTAAGAGCCGCCAGTTTTGCCTTTCGCTCCTCCTCTCTCTGCTTCTCAGCCACTTCCCAGCGGTTCAAGCTCTTGCTGTTGCGCTTCTCCACGATGGCCGCTTCGCGTAGCCGGTCCTCTTGTGTCATGGGAGGCTTCTTAAGCGCTTCCATTCTAGCCGCCTTCTTCTGCATCTGATCCAGCTGCTTCAACCGCCGCTCCTCTCGCTCAATCATCTGCTGGTGAAGCTGCTCTTTGGACATGCGTGTCGTCTTTCGAGAAGACGCTCGAGTCGGTAGATCGGCTAGTGAGGGCAGCCAGGATGTGCGTTCGGACTTTTTCTTGGGACGAGCCATAGGAGCCGGCGTCGAGGTGTCGGATGCCGCCGTATCGATGCGGACCTTTTTCCTGAACTTGGCCGGTATGGCATCCTGGGCCTTTCGCTTCCGCTGAGCAGCGCGCCGCTCCCGAGCCTGTCGCTCAAGCTCTTGCTCGCCCTCGAGGTCGTCGGCAGCATTGTTATCGCCCTCTTCGTCGGACGACGAGTCCATCTGGACATCAGAGGCATCGTCCCCAACGTCAGAGAAGCCCTGGTCGTCCTCGTCTTCGGCGAATAATAGTTCGAGGTCGGAATCCGGCTCTTCGTTAGCCAGCATCGACTTCATGCGATTGCCAGCCGTGGACCGGCGAGATCGTGAGGTGGCGAGCCATTCTACCGGTTCTGATTCTCGTTCCGGCTCTGGCTTCGATTCCGACTCACTGTCGCTGTCAGAGCTGTCCAGGTCGCTGAGAGGAGGAGGAGCCGAGAGCTGCGACTCGGACTGCCTTGACTCGGAATCCATTATCGACATTGTAGCTGGGAAAGAAAGATTTATATCCGGAGCGGATTCTGCCGCCTGAAAGCACTAAAGAGCGCTAAGCGGTAGCAGCTACATCGGAGTCGCGGTTTGTGAAGAGCTAAAGTGGGATGGGAGGTTTCCCAGTGGAGGGAGAGCAAAGACGCGTTTGCAGTTGGAACAGCAAAATTTCAATTTTCAATTCGCTGACATCACACCCGCCTTAAGGAAAAGCCATATAAGTACAGATACTTTAGACAGGTCTTGATTGTCCCACATTATAAAGTATCAATACTTACAATATTTCAACTACTACGTCGCCACATACTGTATGGCCCAAATACTTTACGCACCCAAATTATCAAATACAGCACATTCGATAAAAATATTTAAAAAAAAATCATAGGAATTCTGAAACACCAATTCAATTGTATGTATACCTAATATGCTGCTTATGTATCGTAATCGCTACAGATGTTTGCTTCAAACACAAAATCCTTCCACCAATCTTGGTAGTAGTCTATTAAACAAAGTGATTACCCAACGCCAAAAAAATCAAATTGGAAAGCATGTCCATCTTCCTTTCTACTCTTCGTATCTTTCCATTACGTTGGGACCGCAGTTGGGGCCCCTGTAATAGGCGGTGCGGTGCTTCCGGCAGCGGCCTTTGTAGTGGTAGACGACACCGCGTCGTTACAGCCCCAAAACCGGCCAGGAGTCTCGCAAGTCGTGCTTGCGGGAACGGTTGTAAACTGAGAGCTCGTGGTAGGCTCATCGTTGCATCCCCAGAACCTCCCCGGGCTTTCACAGGTAGTGGTTACGGTGGACTGACTGGTGGTAGCTGCCGTCGTCGTCGTCGTCGTTGTCGTCGTTGTCGTTGTCTTGTCTTTGCATCCGAACCAACCAGGCGTCTTGCATGTAGAAGTAGTAGTGGTAGGCGCAGGTGCAGGCGTCGTGATGTGGCCTGTAGTTGTCGTCTGGTCTAGGCAACCCCACCAGCCGGGTGTCTGGCATGTTGAGGTGCGTGTCCGTGTTCGAGAGGTGGTCGTGGGAACGGCAGAGGTGGTGGACTCGGTGCCATTGCTCTCATACAATTTCCAAGGGCCACAGTCTCGACAGTTGGGCGTCCGGGCACATTTGGGAACTTCATCGTATTTGAGAATAACGTCTTGAATAACAGATCGGATCTTGTGAGTGCCGATTCCCACTCGCCACCCTTTGTCAGCCACAACGTCATAGACGCACTCATACCCGGTGTGGCAGGACGACTCCATGGCATAGCCAGCGAAGGAGCACGTAGCAGTCGCCCCGTTGCATGTGCCGATATATACCGGGTCTGCGGTGTGGCCAAAGTGATATGTTCCTGTGTAGCCTCGCGTTTGTGGGGTGTTGGGGTTTGCTCCAGGAGGGACCGGGAGACCTAGTCGAGAAGCTGGGAGTGCTTCTGGCACAGCCTCGAAAGTCACAGCAGGCAGACCGTAAGTGAGGCCTAGAAAAGAAGCGACAGCACCTCCAAGAGAATGACCTGCCAACCAGATGTTCGAGTCTGGATACTGCTCAGTGACGTTGGAGTAGAGCTCGCGAGCCGCAGCATAGTAACGATTCTCCTCAACGAGTGCCTTCCTAACGCATGTGTTGTTACAGGCGTAAGTACCAGTAGCGCAATCACAGACCTGATGCCAGGTCCATTGCCCCTGTTGAGCGCAGCAGCAGCTAAAGAACAAGTTGTCATTAACCTTGTCGTTGGTTGTTGTGCCATCTCCGTCAAAGACAGCGGGTGATGTCCCCTTGAGACCAATTATCACAGTAGAATTGGTTTTGTCGGCCCAAATATGGCCACGTAGGCCGTCTGTCTCCCAACCAAAGTCGAGGCTCCTGTTGAAAGGGGTCCCAATGTCTAGCCAGTCCGCCTGTCCTTCTTTTTCCACATAGGCATCGGCAGCAACGTATGCCATGGTCAAGACCGTGTTTTTATCGGTGATGTCGGGAGATGAAACCTCGTCCATTGTCCATGCAGAGGCATCCAGGACAGCTGCGTATCCTTGCATCCGAGATTCGGCGACTATGGGGTCGACGACAGATGGACGCCTGTCGGTCAACCGTTGAATCGTATCGGCACGGCTTTTGGCCTTGAGTTGTGGCACGGTATGCTCATCAAACCCATCGTCCGCGGCAAGGAAGATTCGGGATTGATCGTGGACAACATCTAGCTTCCTGTGAAGTCTCGGGTGTCTGTTGGTACCATGGTGGAGGATGTGTCGGAGAGTGAAGGTGTGTTCGGCAGGATGAGGAGTGTCGGGATGCGAAGGGAGAAGGGGGCCGGGGCCAGGAGGGAGCAGGACGTGTTGATCGAGACCAACATCACCGCCGATGACTGTTGCTGAGCCTGGGGAGATGGCAAAGGCCGATGCCAGCAGCAGTGCAGCGGTGACCCTGCCAGCAGGACCGCCTCTGGACCTTGACGATACCATGGGGCAGATAGGGCGTAGGATAGCTGTCACTGATGGGCTACACCATCTATAGGGAGATCGTGATCATGAAGTGTTGCTCGTTGAGAGTAGATAAACAGGTGTTCCTGAAGATGATGGCGATGGGAGGTTGCGGAGGTGAAAAGAAGAAGCGGCCTGTCAGGTGATGGATTGGTTGTCATGGAGTATCATTGCGCTGGGCATCACACGCGCCAGATGACTGACGTTATACGTTATCTCGGCGGAAGACCCCGAGATGCACTGTGTGTGCTACTGCAGCGCGGCACTATGAAGACGTCTGCAACACGCCTGATTAGCTCGATGATGCGACGAAGTATATCTTCAGGTTGCATCTGCAGCAAGAGTACATCGAGGAGTGACGAGATCTAGCGCATCTAGCTAGTGGCGACTCTATCTATGCCTGGCTCGTGGGGAATGCCCAACAAATAGCGGATCCTCTCCGTGCTGGAACTGGCGGAAGCACTGTGCTGGCGTTCGCCTGGAACTCCTGAACCCGGCATTTGGACTTCTTCCAGGCCCGACTCTCTCTCATCCCGCTCGTCAACCCAGCTGATATTAGCCAGCCTCCTCTGCATCCAATGGCGTGGCTATCCCGTCCTCTGACCCTTGTCGGTCTGGTTCTTCTTGCTCATGGGTATGATATTTTCACATTATCTTCTTTGTCGCGGTTATTATGAATTTCGCATGTGGCTGCCAAAAAAATATACTAAATGTACAATGATGCCAGATGTTACTCTGCGCATGAGCACACAGTCCTCTCATCAACTTCAGTCCAGCACGCCACATCACCCTCTGCAGCTGCTCTGCCGCTGGATATTTACATCGAAACTATTGCAGCAACCTTTCTGATTTGCTTGGGACTCGTGCTGGGATCAGGGACACCGAAGCCGATTGAATGGCACACCTGGGCTGGGAAGATTGAACGGGAGGCTGATCGAGTCTCCGTGGGTGGGAATGGCGATGCGGACGAAGCACTTGGAAATCCGTTCAGCGCCCTAGAAGCTCGGAGCGGGTTCATCAACATTCACAAACTTCATGGCGACTTTGTCAAGTACACTCAGCAGCTCGGGAAATAGGCTTTAATGATAATCATAATGATAAGGCAGTAAAACAATGACAAAAGCATCACCAACGGGAAGGACTCTCAGCTTGATAGAACGGCGACAACAGCTAGATCCTGTGCCTATTTGTAATATTTTCACTTGCGATGTAAATTATGAATACATTCCTTTCACTATTTGATACCATACTTTGGCTGTTCTCTTGTTAATGTGAGTTTGTTTGAAGATTTGCTGCATGGCATCACCTCGATATTGAGCTGCACCAAATGAGATCACTGATTTTGGAGCTCAGCCTTCTGCAGCATGCGCCACATTATGGGTGCACTGGCCACATCACTAGCCACAAGGCGGAGAGGTGGCGCGTCTCCGCGCGCTGCAGTCGCGCCGAAGCTCTCAATTTTAATCTATTAAAGCAGCCTCACCTTGTTCAAAGCCACACCAAGCTGAGATTTTGAAAGCGACCACGCCGGCATCACTTATTTCGCATCACTTGGGGCGGTCAAAATGACGGCAATGTAAGTATCTTGCAGCTTCTTTAGTCTTGTGTTTCTACTTTTTTTTCGCCTTTCTTTCCCCCCCTTCTGTCTCTTCACGATCAAGCGACAGAGCTAGCAGATCCAGCATCATGGTGTTTGCTCACGGTCTTAAATCGCCACCAGATTCATTCCTCAGCACCCCCAAATTCCATTCCCTATATACTAATCGCAGCCTCATCTACACAGTGAGAGTTTCGACAGCATCTACCTTGACCTCTCCAAGGAGAGCGGCAAGTGCAGATTCGCAGAGACCGGTTTCGGATGGAAGCCCGTGGGCGGCGGTGACACCTTCACCCTCGATCACAGTAACATTGGCAGCGCCCAATGGAGCAGAGCCGCCAGGGGATACGAGATCCGAATCCTGCAACGTAACTCGGGCATCATCCAGCTCGACGGATTCCAGCATGAAGACTACGAACGCCTAAGCAAGATCTTCAAGAACTGGTACAGCACCGTGCTGGAGAACAAGGAGCATGCGCTGCGAGGATGGAACTGGGGCAAGGCCGAATTCTCAAAGTCTGAGATTGTCTTCAGCGTCCAAAATCGCCCAGCGTTTGAGATGCCGTACTCTGAGATTGGAAACACAAACTTGGCGGGCCGAAACGAGGTTGCCGTGGAGCTGACCCTACCCCTCAATGCCAACGACACTGGCACCAATGGCCAGCTGGGCGGCGCTCGTGGCAAGGGTAAAAAGGCGGGTGCAGGCAAGGATCAGCTGGTCGAGATGCGATTCTACATCCCCGGTGTAACAACAAAGAAGGAGACTGAGGGTGAAGATGCCGGTAGCGATGGCGGCGAGGATGAGGAGAAGAATGCTGCCACGCTCTTCTACGAGACTCTTATTGAGAAAGCAGAGATTGGTGAGACTGCTGGTGATACTATCGCCACCTTCCTCGACGTTCTGCATCTCACTCCCAGGTACATATTCACCCCCCTCAAATACCCATCTAGCAGCTCTTTTCTGACACACTCACAGAGGCCGTTTTGATATCGACATGTACGAAGCCTCATTCAGACTCCGTGGCAAGACATACGACTACAAGATCCAGTATGAGGCAGTCAAGAAATTCATGGTCCTCCCCAAGCCTGATGAAATGCACTGTCTGCTCTGCATTGGCTTGGACCCTCCTCTGCGCCAGGGTCAGACGAGATACCCCTTCGTCGTTATGCAGTTCAAGAAGGACGAGGAGGTGACCATTGACCTAAACATTGATGAGGCGGAGTTGGAGAGCAAGTATAAGGACAAGCTCGAGCCCCATTACGAGGAACCTCTGCACCATGTTGTTGCCAAGATGTTCCGAGGCCTCGGCAACAAGAAGATTTCATCTCCTGCGAAGGACTTCCTTACGTACGTACCCATATACTGCCATTTGATATCATTAAAAATTCACGTACTAATTATTCTTACTCTGTATAGCCACCGCAACCAATACGGCATCAAATGCTCCATCAAGGCCAGCGAAGGTTTCCTGTACTGCTTAGAAAAGGCGTTTATGTTCGTCCCGAAGCCAGCGACGTACATCGCCTACGAGCAGACACAGTCCGTCACCTTCTCCCGCGTAAGCGGCGCGGTCTCCGCCCTATCCACATTCGACATCTCCGTCCTCATGAAGAACGGCGCCGGGTCATCGCAGTTTAGCAACATTAATCGTGAAGATCTCAAAGCCCTGGAGTCCTTCTTCAAACTCAAGGGTCTGCGCGTCAAGAACGAGATCGACGAGGACGCCAACCTCCTCGCTGCCGCCCTTCGCGAGGAAGCCCTGCTCGAGTCCGACGACGAGGTCGTCGTCCCCAAGGCAGACCGCGGATCCGCAGACGAAGATGAGGAGAGCGTGGATGAAGATTTCCAGGCTGACAGCGAGAGTGACGTCGCGGAGGAGTACGACAGCAACCATGATAGCTCCGGCTCCGGAAGTGCTGAGAGCGACGTCGATGACGATGACGACGAGGATGAAGAAATGGAAGATGCGGATGAGGTAGCAAAGGAACCGCCCAAGAAGAAGTCAAAGACAGGGAAGAAATAGAAATAGTCCCACGCCGACTCTTTCTATCATGACTCTTATTTAATTAATCTTTGAAATATATTTCGAAGGGCACCACACAAAAAAAAAAAAAAAAAAGGCCAAAGAAAGGGAGGGAAGAGA